>JAOTOM010003242.1:0-143443 GCA_034440615.1 Ashinkailepas kermadecensis
TTCTTAATGGTGTGAACTTTACCTCTGTAATTTCCTTTTTCCATTTTACTTTCCAATCATTCATGGTCCCTCTTTTGTGTGTTTCCAGTTCAATGTTCATGCACAATTATTATTCCAAGTTTTCCATTTCCAGATGTAATCACCATTTCCAGTTGGCTCTTTCCCTGAGTAATGAGCAGGCTCAAACTTGAAGGAGCTACATTGGAATTACCAGGGAATTATTTGAATGATAAGTATCCTCCCCATGAACATATATTGTCACAATGTAAGTATTATACCTTACCTCAACCACTTAACTTTTGGGTGCTGCATGACCATCGCAGTCGATGCGCCCCTAAGCCCAAATAACCAACCAACCATTTAACTTTAATGCTGGATTCTCAGTACTTCATATCAATGCAAGGTCCCTCAAGAATAAATTTGATGATGTTAATTTTCTAGCAAGCTTTAAAGTTGATTGGTCAGTTATTTGTGTGTCAGAGACATGGTTGAAGAAAAAGATGTAGAACAATACTTTAGTCTTAAAATTATAATCTCTGCATCTAGTAGAAAAGAAGGTGAAGGTCGAGGAGCAGCAATATATGTAAGTATGAGGCTAGGGAAAGAAAAGACCTGGAGAGTGATCATTTTGAGACAAGTTTTCTGGAAATCAAAATGAAGTTGGGTGTACCAGCAAAGATTCCTAGTAGGGGAAATGTATAGACCTCCAAGTCTGAGCCACTTTATTTATGGACTATTTGGAAAAAATATGGTAAATTTTTGATAAAAGGTGTTTTGGGAATTTTGGGAATACTTTTTCAGAATACGATCTTTATGAACATGACCAAAGAGATGCGACCACTCATTTTCGGTGCTGATGCTTACTTTTCAATTTAGACGATGACATCACATTGGTATGGTGTAATGACATCATAGGTATGGCACTGAGGCTTTGACTGGCTAATGCTACAAATGGTTCACATACCTTAATGAGATGGTCAAAGTAGCTTAACCTAAACTAGCCTAACCCAACCTAGCCTAACCTAAGTCTGTTGGTTGGTTGGTTATTGGTTTTGCGACACGTCGACTGTTGAGTCATATAGCGTCGCCAATCTCTCACGCCGATTGGTCGCGGGCGAAGAGTAGCGACAGGTGAGACTCGAACCCACAATCTTTCGATTGTGAGACGAGCATCTTACCCCTAGACCACTCGTCCCCGCCTAACCTAAGTCATAAAGTCATAAAGTGTTAAGGCTTAATAAGAGCCACAGGGGCCCATCTGGGTTAAGCCTATCTAGAAAAGGTACTAGAAATGTACATATTCTCACCCCAATCAATCCCTTATCCCAAGTTCCTAGGAAGCTATATATCCCAGCCTATCTAGCATCATCCACTTGCTATTGCATAACACCCTCAACAATTGCAAGCTCCTCCCATCATACCCATTGTGCTACCATAGCCCCTGCTTAAAGGGGTCTGTGCCATGCACACTTAACATAAATCTCACCCAATCCATCCAAATTAGAACTAAAAAACAAGATTTTCCTGTCTAAAAAATTTGTCCACCCTACTTTTAAATACATTCAATGAGGAACTCCCCACAACATCAGCAGGCAGCCCATTCCACTGATCAACAACCCTTTGACTGAAGACCTGTTGTCGCTTAACTGTCCTACACCTCAACTTGTCTAACCTGAATTGGTGACCCCTGTGTGATACTTTAAACTGAAGAGCACCATTTAAATTGACCTGATTTAGTCCTTTAACAATTTTGTACATTTCAATCATGTCCCCCCTTAATCTCCTATACTTGAGTGAGTACATATCTAATGCCACAAGCCTTTCTCCATATTCTAAGCTACCTATTCCACTGATGAGTTTAGTTGCTTTGCGTTGCACTCTTTCTAACTTGTCTATATCTTTTTCTAGGTGGGGCTCCAAGCTTTCACAGAATATTCCAAGTGGGGTCGCACATATGCTAAGTACAGTTTTTTCATGACTTCCTTGCTCTTATATATCACACTTCTATTAATGAGTCCCAGCATTCTGAGTGCCCTGTTCCTAGCTGAGCTACATTGTTTCTCTGCTTTAAGGTCTTTTGAAACCAACACACCTAAGTCCCTTTCCTCTTCAATAACATCCAGTTCCCTCCCTCCCATTGTATATCTGAAAGTCTCACCTCCAGACCCCAGATGCATAACCTTACACTTGTCATAGTTGAATGACATCTGCCATTGATCAGCCCACTTTTTTAAGTCCTCCAAGTCTAGTTGAATATTACTAGATTGATCACAACTGTTTGCCACTCCTACCAGTTTGATGTCATCAGCAAATTTGAACACTCTATTCCTCAGCCCTACCTCAATGTTATTCACAAAGATGATAAAGAGAAGTGGCCCTAGAACAGAGCCCTGTGGTACTCCACTCAGAACATCCTTCCAATCAGATTTACATCCATTTAACATTACCCTTTGTTTCCTTCCCCTCAACCATGCTTCAATCCAACCTATAACTTTTCCAACAATCCCAATGTGTTGTAGTTGATGAATTAGCCTCCTATGTGGAACTTTATCAAAAGCTTTGCTAAAGTCCAAGTATACAACATCCATCCTGCTTTGATTGTCTACTTCTTTAGTAACATACTCCATGAACTCCAAAAGGTTAGTTAAACAAGACCTTCGAGATCGAATCCATGTTGAGTATCACTTAAAAGATTGTGCCTATCAAGATGAATCTGAACATTCTGTTTAACCAGATTTTCTAGTACCTTGCAAACTATTGAGGTCTGGGCGCCAAATGACCGAGTAGTCGGCGCGCCCTTAAGCCCAAATAATCAATCAATCAAGCTATTGAGGTCAAACTGACTGGCCTGTAGTTCCCTACACACTTCCTACTTCCATTTTTGAAAATTGGAACTACATTTGCATTTCTCCAATCTTCAGGCACTTCAGAGTATTCCATAGACCGCCTGAAAAGTATACCTAGAGGAACTGCTAAAGCTTTAGCACACTCTACTAAGACCCTAGCATATATATCATCTGTTCCAGAAGCTTTATTAGGTTTTATATTCTGCAACTGCTTTTCTACAGCTTCTGTAGTTATTGTAAGATACTCCAACCTATCACCTGTCATGGCATATGATTCAGTTGTTTCTATTCTACCAGAATTCTCTTTAGTAAAGACTGATGAGAATTGCTTGCTTAAGGATTCCACAATATCACAATCATCAACCACTAATTCCCCATCTACCTCCAGTGGTCCTACACCACAATTTTAGCCTTAAATTTGTAGAAACTAAAGAATCTCTTAGCATTACCTGCTGAACATTCCCAAGCTAATTTGATTTCAGCCAGTCTTTTAGATGCCCTAACACACCTCCTAACTTCATTTCTAGCTATTTGATATGATTTGAGGTTTACCTCAGAGTTAGCATATTTTAGTTTCTTGAATGCCTGCTTCTTTGACTCCAGTAAATGCTTTACTTCCCTGGTCAGCCATAAAGGGTGCTTAACCCTGGTTAATCTAATTTTCATATTGGGAATGAACCTATCCTGACCTTAACATAGTTTATATTTTATCATTCTCCACATTTCATAAGCATCTAAGCCTTTCAATAAGTCTCCCCAATGAATTTCATTCAGGAAGATCCTGAACTCATTGTAATTCCCTTTAGCAAAATTTGGAATCAATGTCTTATTGGTTCCTACATTTCCAACATACAATGAGAAGTGTATAATGTTGTGATCACTATTACCCAAAGTCTCTCCTATGTTCACATTTTGTACAAAATTGTCCTCATTAGTAAGCACAAGATCTAATATTTCATTTTCCCTTGTAGGTTCATGTATCATTTGAAAAACGAAATTATCCTCAAAACAATCCATGAAGCTTCTTCCTGATTTGTTTAGACCTATAGTTTTGCTTCCCAATCCTGTTATGTTGAAATCCCCCAACAAAACATTTATCTCCTGTACTTGCCTACTTATCTCTTCCTGCATCAACCTGTCCGTGTTTTCATTCTGGTCTGGAGGTCTATAGAATGCCCCAACCCTAAATTTTGTTCCATTTTTCAGAATGATATCTAACCACAAGGATTCTACACCTTCATTATGTACACTATCTTCTATGGAATGACATTTCATTACTTGTCTGACATACAACAGTATACCTCCTCCTATCCTTGCCTGCCTTTGATAAGCATGCATGTTGTAGCCTGTCAATTCGAAATCTTGCAAGTTGTCTCCGCCCCAAAACACGCGCCCCTAAACCCAATTCATCATCATTGCAAGTTGTCTCCAAAAATGCTTTCATTAACCCATGCCTCTGTTATGCATACCAAATCTAGCTTTTCAGACAACATATAAGCATGCAGTTCCCCAATTTTGTTCCTAACACTTCTGGCATTGACGTAAAAACATGATAAACCATTCCTTCCCTCGTTTGCAAGACTTCTCTCTCTATCAGCTACATCCCCCCCCCATGACCTGCCTAGTTTCCCTGTTTCCTATTGAGAGCCTCCTCATACCTATTGCTGAGCAATTCAACTCCTCTCTTGCTCAAATGTAACCCATCTAATGCAAACAGTTCAGTCCTCCCCCAGAAATCCCCCCACACATCCAAGAACCCCACCCCAAGTTCCTTACAAATCTTGGCCACCCTGGTATTCAGCCCAATGGCCCTCGAGTACCACTCTATGCTTGCGTTAACCATAGGGAGGATGGATGTTACCATTCCTCGTTTCCTACTTACAGCTAACCGACCTATCAAAGCCCTATACTCTTGTATTGTTTCCTCTGTTTTTGCTTTTCCTACATCATTTACACCAACCTGCACAATTACTGTTGTGCTCTCTCCACTACCCTTCATTACTCCTATCCTATCACCAACATCCTTTACCTGGGCCCCTGGGTAGCAAACACGAGTCCGTTTGTTGGGTTTCTGCTACAAAAAGTACGGTCCATGTACCTCACTCTTGAGTCCCCTATAACTAAAACCTCCCCCTCTCTATCATCAGCTACCTGGTCATTCCTACCTTCCTCCTTAGCAACATTACTATCTCTCTCTTGCAGTACCTCAAACCTATTATTAGTTTCAATGCCTTTGTCAATTTTCCTTAAAGCTAGTCTCGTACTCTGGCGTCTAGCTACTTTCCACTCTCTACTATCATGGTCCATACTATCTCCACCCCTATCACTCCTAGGCTCCTGCACCTGGCTTGCCTGGCTGACATTTCCTATGGCGGGCCCTGCCACCAAACACTTCAGGCGCTCCACCTCCCTTGCTAACATATCTACTTTCTTACTCAAGTCCCCAATGACTACCATACACTTACACTTCCCACAGTCACCTTCCATTTTTTTCTTCTTTTTTTCTCTTTTTAAAAAAAAGTTATCCCGACTCCCACCAGCTACAAACTCCAACTAAACCAAACTAAATAAAAAATAAAAAAACCTAGATACCTTTGCAATTACACCAGTATATTGAAAATATACCTAGTGGTAATTTAAGCTCACTATTTTAGTCCTAATGTCTATCTTAAACTTAAACACCAAAAATCACTGACTTATTCCTCTACACTACAGAAACCTAAGCCACGAGACCGCGCCAGCCGTCTACAAGCGTGACAAGCCGACTGCCTGCGCCCGACTGCGGGAGTGACACTATCGCCGCCATTTCCGGCGCTACATCAGGCGGCCGGCGCTGCCGTCGACACGACATGGCAAGCCGGCCAGGTGTGGCAGTGCCGCTGTCGTCCCCCCTCCCCCCCCCCCCTCCCGGCTCTGCAGACTGCAGATAGCAATGGCCGTGAAGCCAGCAACAGCCACAGCAGACGGCTCCACTAACAAGCGACGATGTTCACTAAGTTGATGTCACGTGCCGTAGATTAATGTAGCCTTGCATGAATCAGTCATTTGTTCTCAAATAGGTTGACCTGAAGGTCACCAAAAAACGTGAATTTAGCTACTGCTACAGCAGATGACTCCAGCGGACGTTCTAGCCCATCTGCTGGTGGCGTCTGCGGTGGCTGTTGCTCACTTGGCGATTCTTGTTGGCGAGCTTTACAGTTCAACCCGTATTAGGTATTAGAAAGCCAGTCCCGGATGCATGCGTAGCTATATACATTTACCCCCCCCATTAAATGTGTTACAATCGGCGCTGGTTGCTGGAGCCGTTTGCTGCGGCTGTTGCTGACTTCACAGACGTCAGATAGTACAGAGTCCGAGCATCACGTGCACCCCACCACGTGTCGAGTCGCCGGTCTGCTGGGCCAACTCTATCCGAGTGGACTACCCCTTCACCCACTCCCTGTTGTGTGCTCAGGCACGCGATTCGACGCATTTGTGACCTCGTGATGACAACCCCTCCCCCATGTTGATACATACAATGCCGAAGCGGAACTTGCCAATCTGCCGGAGGACTGTCTGCAGTTATATGGCGGGGGACTGTCTGCAGTTATATGGCGGGGGACTGTCTGCAGTCATATGGCAGGGGACTGTCTGCAGTTATTTGACGGGGACTGTCTGCAGTTATCTGGAGGGGGGACTGTCTGCAGTTATCTGGCGGGGGACTGTCTGCAGTTATCTGGCGGGGGACTGTCTGCAGTTATCTGGCGGGGAACTGTCTGCAGTTATCTGGCGGGGGACTGTCTGCAGTCATATGGCGGGGGACTGTCTGCAGTCATTTGACGGGGTACTGTCTGCAGTCATCTGGCGGTGGACTGTCTGCAGTTATCTGGCGGGGGACTGTCTGCAGGCATCTGGCGGGGGACTGTCTGCAGTTATCTGGCGGGGGACTGTCTGCAGTTATCTGGCGGGGGACTGTCTGCAGTTATCTGGCGGGGGACTGTCTGCAGTTATCTGGCGGGGGACTGTCTGCAGTTATCTGGCGGGGGACTGTCTGCAGTTATCTGGCGGGGGACTGTCTGCAGGCATCTGGCGGGGGACTGTCTACAGTTATCTGGCGGGGGACTGTCTACAGTTATCTGGCGGGGGACTGTCTGCAGTTATCCGGTGTGGGACTGTCTGCAGGCATCTGGCGGGGGACTGTCTGCAGTTATCTGGCCGGGGACTGTCTGCAGTTATATGGCGGGGGGACAGTCTGCAGTTATCTGGCGGGGGACTGTCTGCAGTTATCTGGCGGGGGGACTGTCTGCAGTTATCTGGCGGGGGGACTGTCTGCAGGCATCTGGCGGGGGACTGTCTGCAGGCATCTGGCGGGGGACTGTCTGCAGTTATCTTGCGGGGGACTGCCTGCAGTTATCTGGCGGGGGACTGTCTGCAGTTATCTGGCGGCGGACTGTCTGCAGTTATCTGGCGGGGGACTGTCTGCAGTTATCTGGCGGGGGACTGTCCGCAGGCATCTGGCGGGGGACTGTCTGCAGTTATCTGGCGGGAGACTGTCTGCAGTTATCCGGCGGGGGACTGTCTGCAGTTATCTGGCGGGGGACTGTCTGCAGTTATCTGGCGGTGGATTGTCTGCAGGCATCTGGCGGGGGACTGTCTGCAGTTATCTGGCGGGGGACAGTCTGCAGTTATCTGGTGGGGGACTGTCTGCAGGCATCTGGCGGGGGACTGTCTGCAGTTATCTGGCCGGGGACTGTCTGCAGTTATCTGGCGGGGGACAGTCTGCAGTTATCTGGCGGGGGACTGTCTGCAGGAATCTGGCGGGGGACTGTCTGCAGTTATTTGGCGGGGGACTGTGCAGTTATCTGGCGGGGGACAGTCTGCAGTTATCTGGCGGGGGACTGTCTGCAGTTATCTGGCGGGGGACTGTCTGCAGGCATATGGCGGGGGACTGCCTGCAGTTATCTGGCGGGGGACTGTCTGCAGTTATCTGGCGGCGGACTGTCTGCAGTTATCTGGCGGGGGACTGTCTGCAGGCATCTGGCGGGGGACTGTCTGCAGGCATCTGGCGGGGTATAGTCTGCAGTTATCTGGCGGGGGACTGTCTGCAGTTATCTGGCGGGGGACTGTCTGCGCAGTTATCTGGCGGGGGACTGTCTGCAGTCATCTGGCGGGGGACTGTCCGGATTTCGGAAGTTCCCCAGCCTGTACATAGGGTTGTCTGATCGGTGCGTAATCTAGGTAAGCTTCTCTCCCAGAAGGCAATTCAAAATACTCAAAATTGTCGCAGAACGTCACATCAGACGCAAGTCAAAAGGTCATTCTTCGGCACAGAACCATTGGGTCTAAAGGTGTGGCTTTGCGAATGAGTTTGTCGTGTGTGGAGGAGCTTAACCCGTTAAGGACCGGATACATAACTCGCGGAGCAGTTTTGATTATTTTTGGTCAACAGTCTTCTAATCGAACAAGCACAAAGCTATGGAAAAAAATTAAGAAGTTATCTCCAGCCGTTTTCGAGATATGGCCCGGTACCAAAAGGTCCCACTGGCTCTGAGCGCCGCGCGCGGTTCGGACGCCGCGCGCGCTCGACCCGGCACGGCGGCCGCCGTTTGGCGCTTGGGGAGCGACAAACAAATGGTCGCTAATTCAGAGTAATGCAGCCAATATGATCATTTATCATTGTTTCGGTTACTATCTTTTTAAAGCCAGTCAAACATGTATGGTTAGGGAATTTGACTGATTTGCCATCCTGCATGTTCATCTATTACATCACGCTGACAACTTTGTTACCATTCCAGCGGACTGCCAGGATTTCTTCAGTCATTTCAAACCGGTAGTCAAACGCGCCTCGTTTCTCTTTTTGAGGACCTTTGTTGGTTTGGTGGGACATTTTTTCATCCGGTTTTCCCTCGCATTACCTGTGGCAAGGATGCCACGATTCCTGAGCTCCGCGAGCAGCGCCCAAGACGGGAATAAATTGTCAAACTAGGTCTCGTGACCTCTTGGGTATGAAATGGTACTTATCATGTCGAACACAACTCTCGTCCCCATAGGCATGTCCTGGAACTGAGGGCGCTGCTTCTTTTCACGGTACATCTTCCCGGACAAAGCCCGCAGTTTGGAGTCGAAACGGATGGGCTTCGCGTGGGTGAACTGCTTCAGCCCGTGACATCCGTAGTAGTGATCGATCATCTTGTCCACAGCTAGTTTTTCCTGATCTATGCTAAACCTCCGCAACGACTCGTTCAGCATATCAATCAATGGCTGGACCTTGTAAGCTCAATCCGTGCTGGTCTGCTTCCTCGAGTTGTCCTACAATTGGAGATACTGTTTTATTTGCATGTACTTGTTGCGTGACATAGCCTTCCTAACTATGTCATGGGCTAGATTATCTGACTCTGACCAGTAGAGTGTTTCGCTTGGCAGTGTGACATATCCAGAGAACACGAGAATCCCGGTGAACATATTCAGGTCGCTGTCATCTATCGAGAAGAGTCGGTCATTTTCACATGTAGAGTACCGCAGTCTCCGTCTGGATGTGTTGAAATATATCCGGTGTCAGCAGCTCTTCCATGATCTCCACTGGTGTACATCCATTCAGTGATATTTTGACGGGAGGTGCATCGAGCCCAGTTGTACGCATTCTCCCATCTAGTGTACTCGGGTGAAACATACCGCCACACTAGCACGATTTTCTCCTTGCGTCGCCTCCTTTGCTGGGATGTTGTCAGCTCCTGACGCTTGACTTGGAGGGTCAGACTGTTCGGGTTCATCCAGGTCACGATTGATCGGCACTTCCATGGTGCCAGGAATGTCGTGCACTTCTGCTGGTCCAGTGACATTGTCATTCAGCTCGTCTGCATCACTGGAATCAGTCTGGCGGCACGTTTACGACAGTCAACTCATCTTCCTCTCCAGACAGATGTTGCCGATCATTGCGATCTCTTCGCTCGAAGATACACACCGTTTCATTGTTCATGACATAACGCTGAACTTGCCGATTCCTGCGCGCACCAGCACCAAATTATTCGCCAAGGAACGACGGTAGCACACTCCCACGCACGCCCGGCGCTCCCTCCCATGCGCCCAGTCAGTCACCCCTCCGCGGCCAGCGCTCAGGACCAGTGGGTCCATTTGGTACCGCAAAACTTTGGCGTCGTCCAGCGCGGTCCGGTTATATCTGTCATGCAATTAGTCATCGCATATATGTCGTCTCGACTGTCACTGACATGGGCACTGTCAATAATAAAACACATCCCCAGAAGAAGTAAACAAATATAGCCATTATCAAAGGTAACCCCTGACATCATTATTTCTGCCAACTTTGGGCTCCACGAAATACCACCCCCACTCTTCTCACAAACTGACAAGCTGCTGACACAATACGGTCAAAGTCTTGCTAACGTAGGAATGCCATTAAACCGGTTCTCACTATAGGAACACTACCTCATATTTACTCTAACACATGATTTACTCTACTCTATATTTACTCTTACACATGGTTTTTACTCACATGGTTCCAAAAGGTCCCACTGGTCCTTAACGGGTTTTAATAAAATAAATAAGCTGGAGCTATTATTTCATGTGGGGGTGGAGGTTGTTGAGTGGAAAATGTTGAAGCTAGGTATGAATGTGTTGCCATTCATTTATTCGTCCCCTTCACAATAAATATGTGAAAGGCTTCATAATATTCGTTCAGATGAATACGTATTGCAAGCTATCAGCATGGTTGCCTGTTAATTTTCTATGCCTAACAAGAATGAGCATTTATGTCAACTTTTGTGTTAAAAATTCAAGCATACCATCAAAACATGTAAGATAAAATTAACCGTGAATTTATTTGTTCTAAGTTCAGAGGGCAGATCACAAAGTTGGGGAGAAAATGTTCAATTTGGGGAGGAGACACGCCCACTCGACTAGACAAAATTATTACCCTTGGTTGAGACTTCAGACGGTTACCACTGGCAGCGACCGGTAGTCCGTTATCTCGCTTCTGCTGCAGCAACCCCATCTTCTTACAGAAGTCTACACGAAACATCGGTGGGTCCAGATACATCCACAGTGGCGTGGAGACACTTATGAAGAGAGCGCCATTTCACGCGAAAGGACGCCACTGGTCTTGAAAAAATCGGCGGAGCACTCGGACCTCTCCGAGGGGCACCAATCTTTCTCAGGGCGCCCTTCGTTGAAAATGTATGTGGCGGGGTGCACTCGAGCCCATCTGAGCCTGGAATTTGCCAGCTTCCGACTGCAAAATTCGAGGTGGAGGCGTTGCAGTTGAACCATCACAATAGTGTACCGCTCCCCGAACATGGGCGCCATTCTCCGGTCAGGGAACCATGCCCTTAATGCTCCCCTGGATCCGCCAATGACGGAGGATAAATTGAGCTGTCACTAGGGCGAAATTTGGATACCAACTGGAGGTGATGGATGGAACAGAGAGCCATCTCCAATGCCTTGCACTTGAAACTGATTTCCCTACTCCATTGGGGTGCATCCTTGCAAGGATGTGCGACACAGCCGTGGTACACATCTCAAATAGCAGCTTATGGCGTCACCAGTCGCCCTAAACATGGTTCAGAGCGTCCTCAGGACAATGTTACGATCCTGAAATATCAACATCCATGTTACGAACTACTGCAGCTATATATATATATATATATAATCTTATTCCAGAAGCACTGCCGTATTATCTCAAAACACTCAACAATCGGCTCGCAGTAGAGAAGTAGAGCGTAGAGTAGAAAAGGCCCACACTATTTCGGTGGTGGCAGGAAAAAGAATGAGCTCACAACCTTCATGTTTCGACCTGTGGTAGCACAGCCTTGCCAAAGCAGCCTATATCCATGTATGCGTAAGCCGTAAACGTGATAAATCGTCAAAGCATCCCATGGAAGCATGGTTGGAATTTACTTTCAAGCGTGACCGACACCGCCGTGCATTTTTTTACGACAAAACCGCGTCCGTGATCCATTGTCTATCACCCCTCCGTCCGGGCGAGCAAAGACCCCGTCCAGCTCTTGGAAGTATATATTTAGAACGAGTCAAGTGTCTTGATCACTTTCCGTCCATCACTGGTCGTTTGATCGGCTGCGAGCGCCGTCGCTCCCGCCGTGTACTCGGAGGCCGTGACGGACCGAGCAGGTAGCCGCCCGTCGGAGGCGAGGCGGGACAGGCACCCCGGCGGCCCAGCCCGACACAGAGCAGGACCACGGTTCACGGAGACCCGAACACCATCCACGGACCCAGACCACGATCCACGGAGCTCGGTCCACGGTCCACGGTCCACGGAGCGGCCACGGTCCACGGAGCCGGACCACCGTCCACGGAGCCCGGACCAAGGTCGGCCGTCAGTTGGTGCGTGCATTGCGGCTCGGCGGCAGTGAAGTGGACGCAGCCATGGCCAGGCGTGCCCCCGACAAGGCGACACCTGGTCACGTGAAACACCGTCAGAACCGCGGCGGTCCCACTGCCGCGTCTTCCACACGACGGAGGGCGCCGTCCGTCCCCGGCACGGGGATGTACGCCGGGAACAGACGGCACTCGATGGGAAGTTGATAGGATGGCGAGTACCGAAAAGCATTGTGAAATGCTGCAGGATACTGCTGGATATCATGATAGAGTGGGCAGCGCTTAACAGGAACGTGGTACGTTGGTCACCAGGAAAGAGGGCGTCAGTGGGATGGACACAGCTCCACATCATTTCCGGTCACCACGATGCGGACGGTGCGCGGTGAAACGTTACTGGTGGTGGTGGATTTGGTGGTGTGGATTGGTGGTGGTGGTGGTGGAGGATTGGTGCTTTCAGGCGCGCAGACTACCTCGGCTACAAGCGATACTGGCGAGACAAGTGCGGCTCACACGATCCATAGGGGAGAGATCCTAGATGGTGAGAATGATTGCCGGAAGGTTAAATACTGGGATCGATGCCGTACAGCAGTCTTCACCAACATCAATGCAAAGCTAGAGTGATCCAGTAGCAGTGATAGAGATCTCGCACTGGTGACACACGAAGCGACCACAGAGGCCGGCTTACATCAGTCTACCGGAAGGCACTGGCCGATCCGGAGAACGGCTCTAGCCATGCCTCCCCAAACCGACAGAATTGAACAAAACAAAACAGAGACTTTCTAGGAAACCAAGTACATTATGAAGCAAGACATGATTGCAATGCACTTCCTAGGCACGAAGAAATCCAGCCCCGTTAAAATTAACAAATTTAAAGAAACAATTTGTACATTTTCGATCGCCAGGGCCCATCTACCCACAAACAAGACTGCCTCTTACAAACCCAGCGGCCAGTGTGTTTGGCTCGTCTGGCTGTGCTCCAATTGACCTGACTACTATGAGGTGGGAGATGCAAAGACTACTGCACAATGTAGCCAGCAAATCAAGAAACAAACAGGCATTAGCGATCAAAACTTTTCGAACAAGGACAACACAATCGTCTCAATACATACCGAAAGACATTGCGGTTAAAAACCATGGCCCGATTGAGTCTATTTCGCATTGGTCACTGCTGATGCAAATGCCATTGAAGACTACATCTGAAGTCCCAGGCGTTGAAGTGATGCCCACACAAAATTGCAGCACGTCTCCGGGAGGCTATACCGAGCATGCCGGGCGTTGCATCAGCATCACCCGCTCGCATGCAGATCAAGAACACCAATCCAGCACAGAACGATGGCCGCTGGCATGCGACCCACAAGCTCATTCCATTCCCTCGCGCGTGAGCCCTGATCCAGCGCCACACTACGTCACTACAGTGGACAACACGACACGACCGGATTAGACACCTGCTGGCAGACCCACACAACGAGCGGGCCATCACTGGCAGGTGGTTGCCGCAAAATTACACTACCGCTATACTCTATCTTCGTCTTCACAGACGTAAACTGGCAAAATGGGCATACACGATGGTAGAGGGAAATAAATTTGAAAATAATCAAACAAAACAAAGTCATCTTATCACCACCCTATTCACCAAACGTCGTTCCCTAGCTATATGGCATTGTTCGGTAAAGAGCCCTCAAGCGTCACCAGCGCCGCCTGTCGGCGGCCGAACCAAATTCGGCTTGGTGGCGGGACGCTGGGTGGCGCATCACTTGGGCGGCGGCGGTACGTCGATGGTCAGTTGGCCATAGCCCATGAGTGCGGTCTCGTCCCGCTCGTGCGGCTCGCAGAAGCCGGCCGTCTGTGGAGAGGCGTCCTACCCGTTAGACACCGCCGGAGCTGACGGCGCCTCCGTCTACTCAGCCAGAAGTGCCCGCAAGCGCCAGGGGCCCACCCGAATCGGCTCACTCATGGCAAATTGGGTGTTGGTATAATTGTTAACAGTACAGAGAAGGCAACACTTTTGAATGTTGTGTGGAACAATCCCAATCATCCAAGAGTCTGTGACTGCCCTACGCGGAAGCATAGGACCATCATGCATCGATCATTCATATATCGCAGATATGCAAGTGACTCAAAATGAAGTGCTGCAGCAACTCAATTCTTAATGCAATTACGTCAACAGGATATGACGACATACTTTCCGGACTGCTAGAGCTAATTGCAATTCCTATCTACAAACACCTACTAAATTATACAATAAATCGTTCTCACCTCGAGTTTTCCCGAGGGGATGGAAAAAACCAATGCATCTCACAAATATATCCAAAAAGTATGGTCTTGCTCTGGTCCTACGAATTCTAGGATAACGCCTTTTATCACGTGTTTCCAAAATCCCAGAGAAGTTCTGTTTTAAACGAATTTACTCACACTTAACAGAAAACAATATACTTTCAGAGAAGCAGTGGTTACCAACATGCACTGGCGGATCCAGGGGGGGGGGCATTCCGGCCATGCCCCCCCCCCAAGCGCTCCAAAGGGGGGGGGGGCATAGTGTCTTTTGCTCCCCCCCCCCAAACCAATAAAAGTAAACTAAATTAAAATGCAGTAACCTTTGCTGAGGTTAAAAAATAGCTTTCCAGGTGAAATAATCTCCAATTTTAAAGGTATTTTGTTATGATTGTTTGGAAGCCCAATATGGTAGCATAGTAGATTCTGACGCATCGAGGGTTTTATGCTGTTGAAGTTCTGCTTACAGCAAGAGATGACGAAATCAGCAGTTTCATTATTCCTTCGTCAGATAGGTTCATGAAGTTTGTTTAGCCAGTAACGGGCAAGCGGACCCAGTGAGCCAGATTTCGAAAGCGGAAT
Source organism: Ashinkailepas kermadecensis (assembly GCA_034440615.1). NCBI lineage: Eukaryota > Metazoa > Arthropoda > Thecostraca > Neolepadidae > Ashinkailepas > Ashinkailepas kermadecensis. The sequence goes on from JAOTOM010003242.1 coordinate 15,027, forward strand.
TTGAACAGGATGTTTTGTGCGAGTGACCAGTTGAGCCCAGTTGAGCAGCATGTTTCGTATGTTGGTGTTAGGGTTGCTAAGATGAAGAGACAGGCTACATTTACTAGCGGATCCAGGGAGGGGCCATTCCGGCCATGGCTCCCCCGAAGCGCTTAAAAGGGGGGGGGCATAGTGTCTCTTGGCCCCCCGAAACTAACAGAAGTAAACTGAATGAAAATGCAGTAACCTTTGCCGAGGTTAAACAAATATCGTCTGGATGAAAGGATCTCCAATTTTAAAGGTATTTTTTATAATTGTTTGGAAGCCAATATGGTAGCATAGTACATTCTGACACGCATCGAGGGTTCTATGCTGCTCAAGTTCTGCTTACAGCAAGAGTTGACAAAATCGGATCTGCCAGTGTGTACACGTGCACGAACGTTGACGTGGTACAAGACGTTGAACGTGAACATGAACGTTTTGGTAAACAAGAACAAAAATCCCGTAACTTAGAAGCGGTGGACTAAAACTTAGGCTGGGGCCCCTACACAGGAAATTATGTTGTCATTAATTATTATTGTAAAAAATGGGTCCATTTGACAAATAGTGGTAGAAATCCGATGCTTTTAACCAAAAATAGTGGGAGAAAGGACCCCCTCCTCTGATGCAATTCCTAAGTACGCCACTGGGGGGAGGGGGAGGGGGGGGGCTGACGCCGAAAACCGAAAGTTGCCCCCCCCCCCCAAACCGGTGGGCTAGATCCGCCAGTGCCAACATGGAACCTATCATGGAACCCAGCTACAGTTGCTATATTTGTAATGTATATTCATCTGGATATAAATTTTGAATTTACATGTATACATCTGGACGTCAAAATATGTTGACACTATATTGCATACTGGGCTCATTTTCAAGTGTACGAATTATTGTGGGATCACCGGAACTGCTTTAAATTGTCCAAAATAATACTTAGAGAATAGGGAAGAGCATGCAAGTGTATAATTATCATCCCCAATTGATAATAATAGCTTATCATCCCCAATTACCATATATGTGGGTTATGTCGATGTATTTGCGCACACCCATGGCTCATCAGAAGCACAGAAATAAACTTTAAAAAACATCTTTATATTATGCACAAATTCGGAACAAAATGGGGCATCAAATTTAACGCGGCAAACACCATCCAACACAATCACATATAGGAACACCAGCAAACCCCTAAATCTCAGAATGGCAGGCCAATCAGAACAAAACGGAAACACCACAAATAACTCAGCAATTTCGTCTGACTTACGCTTCCATAGTCACATTAACATCATTCTGAAAGTCAACATGACACTAATTCCCCCTTTACCCTTGGGGTTTAGGGGCGCATCGACTGCAGAGATCATGCAGCCCCCCTTTACCCTGATGCAGGTAAGATCCCGAAGCAAATGCTCTGTAACTTGCACAAAGCTTACATTCTGCCTTTGTTTGGCTACACAGACACTATACTTCGGGCATATAACGGTATATGATGCACCCCAACTTGAAAAATAAAAAATGGTAGCTAGATTAATCCCAGGTACACTACGCAGGTCATGAGAAAAAAGGTCAGAATTGGGATTGGATGCGCTAAAAATAGGCCGCAAAATTCATCAGCTTCTTTTGTTTCATAAAATCCAGAGCTGGTTAAAGTCTCCCAGATTATGTCAGACATGTAGCAAATGAATCAGGGCAGAGCATGACTAGAAGGCAGCTCAGATATGCAACGACACAGTTCCACGAAACATAATCACCACTTACCAAAAGTGACTTTTCCTGGTGACGACAAAGGCATGGCTGAATGGTCTTCCTGGAAATATGAGGCATGACCCAAACTCCGCTATATTGAAGCGTTCAATTATGGGTTGTGCCAGTGCCACGAAACTCCCAAGACATGCACCAGGCACAAAGTAGGCAACACGACGCATGCAAGGTTCAGAATACGGTTGACTTAACTGAACGCAAATGTGTTTGTCGTCAACCATCTACATGACCATCATGTCCTTGTGGTCACTTCAAACATGATGCAACCCATTTAAAAATTGCATTGTCCTCTTTATGCGTACCATATAAATATACTTTGCACTAAAATTAAAAACCAACACATACTAACTCAAGAGAAAAGGAGATTTTGGAACACCAATCTTTGGAAATGGATTGAGAATTTGTTTTTGAATATTTTGTGGTATTAGCGTCCAGACACTTCTTGCAAACATAATAAGCCTTCACACGAAAAAACGATTCCTCAAGAAGTATGATTAGCGTTAAGTTAATAGGATTTAATCATGTCAACATTATTATTGTATGCCACTATACATCAGCATAACCAGCCAGCTGCTGCCGGGTGCGTGCATAGTGGTGGACGCCACATGCATGCTTGTATGTGGCGACGGGGCGTGCTGACGAGGATGAGTGAGGACCGGCACCCCTTGTCGCTGGTCAATTGTTTTATGAGGGTCAATTGTCGCTGGTCCCGCATTCGTTCGCGGGAGACACCTATATTTAAGACTCAACATCCAGCAATCGTGGATGGTCGCGGTGGACTGTTCGTGGTGGCTGAACATCCAGCAATCGTGGATGGTCGCGGTGGATTGTTCATGGTGGCTGAACATCCAGCAATCGTGGATAGTCGCGGTGGACTGTTCGTGGTGGTTGAACATCCAGCAATCGTGGATGGTCGCGGTGGACTGTTCGTGGTGGCTGAACATCCAGCAATCGTGGATAGTCGCAGTGGACTGTTCGTGGTGGTTGACCATTCAGCAATCGTGGATAGTCGCGGTGGACTGTTCGTGGTGGTTGACCATTCAGCAATCGTGGATAGTCGCGGTGGACTGTTCGTGGTGGTTGACCATTCAGCAATCGTGGATGGTCGCGGTGGACTGTTCGTGGTGGTTGACCATCCAGCAATCGTGGATGGTCGCGGTGGATTGTTCGTGGTAGATGACGTGGTGTGTTAAACAAACGTCAGACGCACGCCCTGCGACAGATCGTGGCAGACATCCACATCTGACAGGCAGAATGGAACAAAAATAATACGGCGACCCATTCAAATGGTGGCGGTGACCGTGCCAAATCACTAGCGCTGATACAACAGCTGTGGCTCCCCACGGCAACGTAACGCCGGTATCTCCAGCGGGAATGTGAGAAAGGTGCCTCACCACTGGAAATGGTGAGGCACCACCGAGAGACGGCACGTGCCAGGATGGCGGCGCTCACCAGCGGAAATGTCAGCGTGGTCACCCGCTGCGGGTCGTCGACGATGGCCTGCAGTTTGGCGGCGATCACGACGCGGTCGCGGCCGTCCACCAGGCCGGCGGCCACCAGCTCCTGCGCCACGCTGTCGGCCGAGTCCAGGCCGTACTCGTACTCGAACCGGATGTCGTTCAGCTCCCGCTGCTGGCTCCTGGCGCAGCCGCAGCGGCGTCAGAGGCGGAACACACAGCCATCTCCCACGTCATAGCCACAGCGGCGTCAGAGGCGGAGCACACGGCCGTCTCCCACGTCATAGCCACAGCGGCATCAAAGGCGGAGCATATTACCATCTCCCACGTTATAGCCACAGCGGCGTCAGAGGCGGAGCACACGACCATCTCCCACGTCGTAGCCACAGCGGCATCAGAGGCGGAGCACACGACCATCTCCCATGTCGTATCAGTTAGACGTCAGACGCAATGTTAATGTGGACATCGGGGGATCTCCAGTGAATAACGAAAACAGGCAGGCTCCTGATGCCATTCAAGAACTCTGAAATATGCGCCCGCGACAAGCGCGCCCGGATGCTCACTAGTGTGTGTGTGCGAAGAATATAGTTGCAATTTATGAGACTCTGTCTCCATAAAATATGATGCGGAGTGCATTTATGGAAGTTAGCTTGCCTTCATACGTCAATTTCATTGCCACTTACAGTCATATATTGCGCATATTTTTACTTTGTGTATTGTCTTCTGGAACTATTTTCCACCATAGATGGCGGGCCGACGGCGGCGTCGCTCGCGGCACGCGTCCCGTCCCCGACCGCCCGCTATTCATAATATGGCGGGGCGCGGAACCATACCATGAATGTTGATGGTCCCCAACGCCAAAGTTACATTACAGCATAGTTCTTCGATTTGTGGACATGCATCGTCTGTTGTGTTGAAAATACGGCAAACAATTAAAAAAATCGTGCATATATCAATGATGGCCTTATTTTTTTGGGTCCAAATCACGAACATAATTTTTCATGATCGCAGCTGAGCTTAACATTCGACGAATGCATGGCATAGCACAGTGCTGCGACTTTTTTTTTAATAAAATTTATCGCCCGTTTATCTGATATTGCGGCAAACAATTATACATTCGTGGATGCGGAACCCACCACTAGAACCGCCGTCAGGGTCGCTATAGCGACCCAGGATAACTATAGTTATCGATTAAAAGATCAAATTGATACGTTTTTGTAAAAGTGCCTTACTGGGGTGATGAACTTCAGATGTTTTTCTTTACATGTATCGTACACCGGATGTCCTTGCGCGAAAATTGGTGTCGGAATTTGGGGTTGAAAGTAGCACGTCGTCAATGCACTGATGTTGCAAATCGCATCAATGACGGCATCGTTTTGGGGGTCCAAATCCCGAACCAAATTTTTTAACAATCTGACCACAACTGAGCTTAATGTTCGCCGAATTCATGATATTATAAGGCGGTACTGCGACTTTTTGAGATTCGTGACCCGTTTGCTTGATATCGCGGCAAACAATTACACATTCGTGGATGGATCAATGACAGCAATATTTTTGGGGGTTCAAATCTCGAAGCGAATTTTTCAACAAGATGATCGCAACTAAGCTTAACGTTGAACGAATTCATGACATTATAACGCGCAGTGCTGCGACCTTTAGAGATTCGTGGCCGGTTTTCTTGATATTGCGACAAGCAATTACATATTTGTGCATTGATCAATGGCGGCATTGTTTTGAAGGTCCAAACCCCGAACCGAATTTTTCAACGAAATGACCGCAACTGAGCTTAATGGTCCCCGAATTCATTATATTATAAGGTAGTGCTGCGATTTTTTTTAGATTCGTGACCCGTTTTCTTGATATCGCGGCAAACAATTACAAATTCGTGAATGGATTACTTTGAGGGTCCAAATCCCGAAGCTAATTTTTCAACAAAATGATCGCAACTAAGCTTAACGTTCGCCGAATTCATGGCATTACAACGCAGTGCTGCGACTTTTTTACATTTATTGCATGGCTTCATGGTATTGTTGAATTTATGAAACTGTCGGGCCGCTCTGCCTATAGTTTCCCCCGCCGGCCAATTGGAGGCGCTAGTTTCGCCGCCCGACGGCCGGCGGCTGATGTCCGCGCTTGACGCGTAACGGCTACTGCGGCGTCAGAAGAGGAGAGCACAACCATTTCCCACGCCATAGCTACAGCGGCGTCAGAGGCGGAGCACACGACCATCTCCACGTCATAGCCACAGCGGCGTCAGAGGCGGAAAACACGACCAACTCCCACGTCACAGCTACAAAGACGTCATCGGGGAGGGACACAAACGTCTCCCATGCCCAACCTACAGCGATATTGCGTTGACAGTATCACGGGTACACGAATTACAGATATGGGTGTTTGCTTTATCGTTCGCCCATTGAACTCCCGTGTGGTCAAATTTGGGAGTTTGGTCGGAAAACGAAGCATGCCTGGGATGACATTCGCACCTTAAATCAGCTATTTCGTTTGCTTCTTAGATTTTCCACGGGTTGACACTAATGAATCTAAGAGATACATCATAGTTAGTTGAGTGACTGGTTGCTGTAGTTTTGGGGCGCATCGACTGCATAGGTCATACAGCGCCCATGAGATAAATGGCAATAGCATGCAGGTAACATAAACCGGTACCTTGAATTATCTACATGAATCATCTCTGTGCAGTGGCGGCGGATGCTATAAATACTCGTGAGCTATGATTTGCATATAGATGACGCATGTAGTATTTGGCTGGAGTGGTGGATGCCCAAAATTGTGAGGACGGAAGCCCGAGACCTAAAATTCATTTTCAGCTTGTGTATCAGAGTAGAAAGTTCCCTTTGATGTGGTAGTAGAGATATGGCAAATTTAAGTGAGAAAATAATTAGAATACAATATTTATAAACAAACTTCTGGTTGGTGACCAAGATCAAGTGTACATTAAATTCATTGGCAACAACAACAACAAGGAAGAAAAAGGGGTGCTAATTCCCCCTGATTCTGGGATATTTTCAGCTCGCTTGCTACGAATGCAGGAGTGGAAAAGGTGGAAATCGAAAACCGTCGATGAAATTGGAAGGCAAGAGTGGAAAATTGTTCCCAACTGGGTGTCATTTTGTACCAAACTTCTCGAATTTGGGAATACCATCAGCGAACACCGTGATAGCTCTGCATACTCACTCATTGGCCTCAGCTCGTCCCGACCGACTTAGTCCGGACCCAGAGACAGACGAACATTCCCCTTAGTGGGAAAAGCCGACCAAAGACTTCCCAAGACTCAGTGTGAAACGAAAATATCCGACAGGATCGCGTAATAAAACAAAGAATACAACGAATGGGTGGCAATATGCATCTTGCAAAAGGATAGCAAGACGAGCGCCGTACAGATTACGATCTACATGGCAGACGGAATAACAAGAAATGTTCGTAAGCTTAACCCATCCCAGGGCAGGACCCACCCCCACCGTACGGCTCCAGGTGGGCCGATGAAATTTCGCACTGCTTAATTCACTACGAAGGCTTTCCAGGCACAGAAATGCTGAATTATAAAATGCAAAATGTCTATGAACGAAATAAAATGCCACCTATTGCATATTAATGTTCTGTGGAGCAATGCCTTAGAATGCAAAAAAAATAAGCGGAAAACAATAACGAACTGAAGCGGTGTTTACATCATGGGAATAGTAATTTGACTACCTCAATTGGCTTTCACGAAATCCCACAGGATTGAACAGCAGCCATCAGCTGCATCGCACCTGATTTTGTATTTATGCCATCAAAACATATAAATAAAAATATGCCAACACGGCAGCCGTTGGTCACATGCACACATGTATCCAGTGCCTCTCGTGGTGCCGACTGCCACGTACGCCAGTGCGGGTTGGACGCCTTCGGCTGACCACGCCCCACCCTGCGATTCATGGCAAATGAACATCAAGACTGTCGTAAAACATAACGCCGGATAGTATATTAGTGTGCGAGGTGACGCTGACAAAAACGGAAATAATGACAGCATGGCTCCTTAAGTCGGCTTGTATTCACCGTGCGTAAGCTACGACTTATCGATAGTGACAATTTGTACTAGAGATAAAACACGTCCCCAGCTTTAAAAGCTCTTGCCCAAATAGTTCAGACATCTATCTTTAAAAAAAACGTAGGGGCGGGATCTACCCGCATCCCCTACCAAGGCATAGGACAACGGAACTACCGTCGCAACTGTAACTAAATGCAAATTTGACGGACAAACATTAAGATGGCACATTGTACAGCAATAAGTAATTGATTGACGACACCTCGGAGAGGTGAATATCACTACCATCTATTGACACTCATTAGGTGGAGGAAGTTAAATGAATGCAAACCCTACTGTTTTTAGATATAAATTGAGGATTTGGGAAAGAGTTGGCAGAAAACTACTGAATGCGTTCGTTATACAATGCATTGCACTTTTTCCAATTGCACAATGAGAAAGTCTACAATATCCCTTTCATCAGGGACATTTGGCAACTCTTGTATTCCCAGGAGGGGCCACTGACCTCATGCGTAACACTAGGTCTATACAGTTGCGGCCGCCTGATGTCGACTGGTCGGCGTTCGCGGCGGCAGGAGCAGCGGCAGGAGCAGCGGCAGGAGCAGCGGCTGGAGCAGCGGCTGGAGCGGCGGCTGGAGCAGCAGCTGGAGCGGCAGCTGGAGCCGCGGCAGGAGCGGCGGCCGGAGCGGCAGCTGATGACTGGCCCGGCTGCGGCTCGGTGGCGAGGTCTGCCGTCCTGCCAGCTGCGCCTGCCTGTCGAACCGAGAACACCTCGTCCGGCGGAGCAGAGGGAGCACCCGCACACCAGCCACTGGACGCCATTCATACATCAGTCACCTGACGTCAACCATGTGACCTGAGGTCAAATTCCGGGTCTAGCATCTGTATTGCATCATTAGTAATGTCCAAAACATCATTGATGCCTATTTTGGAGCATTTAAACACAATCACAGCGATCCATAACAATGACAAGCCAAGCCACGCAAAACAAGAAAATTTTGACATATGTGACCTCATTTGACCTTGAAGATATTCACCTAAGGTCATGAAATTTGCACACAATAGAGTTCACTACCGTACCCATCCACCATGCGAATTTCGTTACTCCAGCTTTAATAGGAGGTGAGATCTTAGGGTGTGGGGGCGGAATCCGCCCAACTCCAGCGCGCGTAATTTTCAGAGGCCCTCCAGGGCGCGTGTTAAGGAAGCTACAATAGCTGCATTGGAAACCTACACATGTGTAAGTTGGAAAAACAAGTTTTCATCATCTGACATTTATTTCGTTGTTCTATCCCATCGTTGTTCGATTGTGCACTGCTTAGTGCAGTGCAGTAGTGTGCAATAATGTGCAATACACAGGGAGTGCCCAAAACGTTAACAATGAAACCACAGGAAGCTTGTGAAAATGTTTTCCGGGACACGCTATGTATACCGTGACAAAAACGCGTGTGTTTGCATTACGATAGGGATTCGACTGTACGTCCATGCAAATTATGCCTACAGGTAGAATGAAAGCATAATTGTACTTCTTGTTGAGGCCAGCATGATCAGATGTTTCCATTACCAGACCACGAGATATTCCGAAGTAAAATTACGTCGTCACACGTAGATAAGCCTATGGATGACCTATCGGTAATACCTTCTGACCGGCGGTGGCAGTCCGCTGTGACCAAGGTGCCATGCTGCACTGTCAGTGCAGCACGTACTGATTGCCTGCAGCCGACTTACCCATGAGCGAAGGCGTCACTTTAGACGTACCCTCTCTCTCTCTCTCTCTCTCTCTCTCTCCTCCCCCCCCCCCCCTCTTTTCCCTCTCTCTCTCACTCACTCACTCACTCACTCACTCACTCACTCACACTCACACTCACACTCACACTCACACCCACACCCACACCCACACCCACACCCACACCCACACCCACACCCACACCCACACCCACACCCACACCCACACCCACACCCACACCCACACCCACACCCACACCCACACCCACACCCACACCCACACCCACACCCACACCCACACCCACACCCACACCCACACCCACACCCACACCCACACACTCACTCACTCACTCACTCTCTCTCTCTCTCTCTCTCTCTCTCTCTCTCTCTCTCTCTCTCTCTCTCTCTCTCTCTCTCTCTCTCTCTCTTGCTCGCTCTCTCTCTCTCTCTCTTAGGGAAGTATTAGTAGACGAGTCATCAATTGTTCAATCGGGACGGCTCTTCCGCTTCCTATCAGAAATCAAGTTTTCTGTGATGTATGCCACTCATTAACTCACTTTCACACCTGATCAAATGAGGATCGTAGCACAGTATGATGTCACACGTACATGGACCCCTTCACATGCAGTTGTCTCGTCTACTGACCTTCGTGCATATGTCATTGTTTGACTGAGGATGATATGGGCGCTACATGACCGACGCAGTCGATATGCCCATAAACTCCAATAACCAACCTATCGGTAATGGGTGACCTTGAGCTTTGTGAAGTTTATTAAGGAAAACTATAAGACTTACATCAATAAGTTTTAAATATTTTATTTTCTAAACAAACGTTTATATATCATCCTTCTTTATCTCATTGTTCGATCCCCGTAGATTTCCAATGGGAGACAACTTACTCGAAATCCGTCCGTTCAGAGATTCGGAAAATCATAGAAACCATGGAAAACGGAAGCGTATATTGAACATTTAAAAACAAAACGCTTTTTATGGCAGACAAAACATGCCCGTTTGTATTTCTGCTCTCAAATTTATCAATTTCAATGGGTTAGGGGTCACAAAATGTCACGAGGTCATGGGGTAACGAGGTCTAACGTGGGAAATGTTGATATTTTATCATGGGTGTATTTTCTTTGATCATTGTTCTTCTAAAAAAATGCATATGTCACACTTTCTCTTCATTATCGATGAGATATCTATCGTCGAAGATATCTTGTTGTGTGACCTCAAAATACTGCTGTAGGCTATAACTCAGAAACCGGTAGTCGGATCGAGCTAAAACTTGTGCAGGCGTTTTCAGAGCACAAGACTACCCTGTACACCAATTTTGGTCCAAATGCAAATTTAGGGGGTGTAAAATTGGAAAATTATTGGTCGATCTGACGTGGAACGCACCACCACCTACCAAGTTGGAGGCTGTGGCAACGCCTCCAACTTGTCCACCGACTCGGTTACTCACCAGCAGATTGTTCTCTAACTCATCCACTCACTGGCAGCTCGTCCTCAGGCTCGTCCACTTACCAGCAGCTCGTTCTGGAGTCGTCCACTCACCAGCAGCTCGTCCTCAGACTCGTCCACTCACTGGCAGCTCGTCCTCAGGCTCGTCCACTCACCACCAGTTCGTCCTCCGACTCGCTGGACTCGCCGGACGACCACACCCAGTTCCCCTCCTCGGTCTTGTGGAAGCGACCCGAAGAGCCGGGCGTGCGGACCTGGGCAGACCCCCTGATCGTCAGACAGGGCAGCGGCGCAGAGAAAGCAGGAGTCTGGCGGACGCAGCGTGGCCGGGAGGCGTGGAACAGAGGCAGCAGAGATGGCGAACAGGCGGGGTCACGACGGAGGCAGGCTTGACGAGGACGGCGGGCCGTCGGCGGACAAGCAACACACCACGATTGTATGCACAGTGCAGGCTTTAGGGGTACGGGTGCGCCGGATACATACCCAGCCGGGTGGCCGCTTCTTCACTGCCCGGTATCTGGCCGGGTAACTGGTAATATCCGGCAAAATGGCCGCCTATTTTGTGCTTTCCTCGGCCTGTCTGGCCGGACAGCAAAATCACCCATCTGGTGCACCCCAGTTGCGGATGTTACCCGTTATGATCACCGTATCATTACAACATACACACCCATTGTCGGCGCTTCTTCACTCATGAGTTTGTTCCCTACTCGCACCTTCATTAGGTGCTTATCCAACCACATAGTAGCACTCTACAAATTGCACAGGTTTCAGTTGCCAACGACACGAACAGGCAGTATTGAGGTACGCTTGAACTTACATTCTCCACCGTTATACTGTGTGGACGGAGCGGAAGCCATTCGTAACATACAAATCGCTTCCGCTCGGCAGACTAGATACATTCATCTGATCTGCTGACCAGAGAACTGCCCCAGGGACACAAAACAAGGCCGTGTCCTGGAAAGGCATGGGGTATTCATCTGAAGGAGCATCGATCATTGAAATAAAGTCAAGGGAACCAGTGAACTGGTGTGAGACCCACGGACGACGAGTTCTTTCTGCTTACTGCCAGTTTTTTTGTGGGGGTGGGGGGACGGGGGACAGGGGCCGGTCCCGGAAAACCTGCCTGAGGTCCGGCATGAGTCAAGTCCTCCACACAACAGTAGCGCCAGCCAACTACCACAGCCTATTACGTCACTACACCACTGCCAGTGCCAATGTGTCATATTGGCCTACAGTTTTGGCACCATTTCACGGCCGGTCCTATAGTGGCTACCTTGGTGGTCCCACAGTGGCTACCTTGGTGATCCTGCAGTGGCTACCTTGGTGAATCTTACAGTGGCTACCTTGGTGATCGTACAGTGGTTACCTTGGTGATCCTACAGTGACTACCTTGGTGATCCTACAGTGGCTACCTTGGTGGTCCTACAGTGGTTACCTTGGTGGTCCTACAGTGGCTACCTTGGTGATCCTACAGTGGTTACCTTGGTGGTTTTGCAGTGGTTAACTTGGCGGTTCTACAGTGGCCACCTTGGTGGTCCTACAGTGCCTGCTTTGGCGGTCCTATAGTGGTTACCTTGGCTGAGCGGTCCGTCGGCTTCGGGCCCGACTGCACAAACATCTGCTGAATAAATTTCTTGTCCTTTGCTTTCTTGAAGAACGGATGCTTGAGGAGTTCAGACGCGGTGGGTCTGCCAAAGCGCAAGTATCAGTGACAAGGACACTTACTACACAGCCGTCCGTATTGGAAGCACCCTACTGCCTACAGAAATTAATGGTAACACGGCGAAGCTCCTTCAGACTGCGATGCTTATGACAACAAACGAAGCATTGAAATGGGAACTTGATTCATTCACAGACGGATAAGTACAACGAACAAGCTCGTGCCTAGCCCAAGGTGCCATTGGAAGAGGTCCAGATGCTCAAGCTTAGCTCCGAGTTCTAAGCCAAAGCTGCATTGGATGATAGTTGTCTGGATGAAATGTTACTCCAAATTCCACCGGGAACTCGCTGCATGACAACATGACTCAAAGCTACACAGTACAGCGGTTGTCCGACGACAAGATGAAAACCTCCACCTCTGACAATGTGATACATATTTCCACTCCACCGGACAGTCTTTGTCTGACAATGTGGCACATAGCTCCATCGAATCGTGTTTGTCTGACAATGTGACACACAGCTCCATCGAATCGTGTTTGTCTGACGTAACACACACCTCCACATGACACACCTCCACGTGTTTGTCTGACAATGTGACACATATTTCCACTCCATCGGACCGTGTCTGTCTGACAATGTGACACACAGCTCTACCGGGCCGTGTTTGTCTGACGTGACACACACCTCCACCTGACACACCTCCACGTGTTTGTCTGACAATGTGACACATATTTCCACTCCATCGGACCGTGCTCTGTCTGACAATGTGACACACAGCTCTACCGGGCCGTGTTTGTCTGACGTGACACACACCTCCACCTGACACACCTCCACGTGTTTGTCTGACAATGTGACACATATTTCCACTCCATCGGACCGTGTCTGTCTGACAATGTGACACACAGCTCTACCGGGCCGTGTTTGTCTGACGTGACACACACCTCCACCTGACACACCTCCACGTGTTTGTCTGACAATGTGACACATATTTCCACTCCATCGGACCGTGTTTGTCTGACAATGTGACACACAGCTCCACTGACCGTCTGGCCGGGTCCTTCTGCAGACAGTCGTTGACCAGTTTACGGATGGTCTTGCCGTACGACTTGTACTGGTCCTTGTCCTCAGCAGCCGAATCAATGCCGGGAGGGTCGTTCTGGCCACACGGGCACTGTCACTGAACCACCCGAATGCCACTGAACTACCCGACTGTCACTGAACCACCCGACCGTCACTGAACCATCGGACCATCACTGAACCATCGGACTGTCACTGAAGCATCCAACTGTGAATGAGCCGCCCGCCCGTCACTGAACTACCTGGCTGTCACTGAACAACCCGACGGTCACCGCACCACTAGACTGTCACTGCTTGATCAGACTGTCACTGAACCACCCGACAATCATTGCGCCACCGTACTGTTATTGCACTACCCGGGTGTTACTGAACCACCCGAGTGTAAAATGAACCGCCCGACGTCATTGAGCCACCCGGCTATCACTGGACCACCCGGCTGTCACTGGACCACCTGGCTGTCACTGAACCACCCAGCTGTCACTGGACCACCGGGCTGTCACTGGACCACCCGGCTGTCACTGGACCACTGGGCTGTCACTGGACCACCCATCTGTCACTGGACTACCCATCTGTCACTGAACCACCTGGCTGTCACTGGACCATCCAGCTGTCACTGGACCATCCAGCTGTCACTGGACCCGGCTGTCCGACCACTGGCTTTGGCCCACCCGTGTCACTGGACCACCCGGCTGTCACTGAACCACCCGGCTGTCACTGGACCACTGGGCTGTCACTGGCCCACCGGGCTGTCACTGGACCACCCGGCTGTCACTGGACCACCCAGCTGTCACTGGACCACTGGGCTGTCACTGGACCACTGGGCTGTCACTGGACCACCCGGCTGTCACTGGACCACCCGGCTGTCACTGGACCACCCGGCTGTCACTGGACCACCCGGCTGTCACTGGACCACCCGGCTGTCGCTGGCCCACCGGGCTGTCACTGAACAACCCGGCTGTCACTGGACCACCGGGCTGTCACTGGACCACCCGGCAGTCACTGGACCGCCTGGCTGTCACTGGACCACCTGGCTGTCACTGGACCACACAGCTGTCACTGGACCACTGGGCTGTCACTGGACCACCCGGATATCACTGGACCACCCGGCCGTCACTGGACCACCTGGCTGTCACTGGACCACACAGCTGTCACTGGACCACTGGGCTGTCACTGGACCACCCAGCTGTCACTGGACCACCCAGCTGTCACTGGACCACCCGGCTGTCACTGGACCACCCGGCCGTCACTGGCCCACCCGATTGACACCGTGCCAACACAGTGGGCCCGACTTTGTAAACGTGGGCGGGAAGGGACACGTGACGAGGAGAATAATTACATAATTAAACATATATTTTATTAGCATTTATACACTGTTCTGCTTCGTACGCTTCGTGTCCTAGGGATTCACAACAAATAAAATGCAGCTAAGATTAGTTCCCATCAGTTTCAGTTATGTGTAGTGCCATTGGACACCACCCAGAACTAAAATTACATTCCATAATTACATACAAATAATACAGTTTGACATTTCTCATTTGTAATATAGAAACGAATTCTTCCTGGGATGGCTTTATGGACCAGAATCATGTCGCTAAGCAGAGCTTGTTGCGTTAACCCTGGCACCACCACCCGATCCATGCATTCCAGTTCAACGGCAGAATTTTTACCCAGAGTTTAACGTGCCGTCAATACACCGACACGGCCGCCCTGGTAGCTCGCCCCCGCCTATCGAGCCAGTTGCCAACTGACCCTGCCAGCCGGGGGCTAAATGTGAGCACGTGAAGCGACTCGAACCCTGTCTTGCCAGAACAGTGGAGACCTGTGCAGGCCAGCGCTCTAACCAACTGAGCTACCGGGGCGGATCATAATCGCAACTTTTGTGGTACAAAGCAAATGTTCTTTTTACGTACATCTGACTCTTAGCTGACAATAACTTTGAACATGCTGAATAATCGAGATCTGGCACAGGCCTTAAAATGCCAATGGCACACAGGTCATGCAAAAATTATGGGCGCCATCATTTACTGTGGCAAACCGTCACACAATGCTGCGATAGACCGCTACCAACTACTGCGGTGGACCGGCACCAAGCAGTGCTGTGGATCGGCACCAGACACAGTTACAGTACGGCATCTGCACGACCACATGTTGTGATCACCCTGCTGACCTGCAGCTCTACTCTCACAGCTGCCAACATCAGCACCTTCACGGGAGGGTACCTATGACAGAGCCATGGCCGCCATCTTTATCTCACCGCAGTGTCAGCATCAGCACTCTAATGGGCGGGTACTTATGATGGGGAGCTGTGCCCGTCGCCAGCTCTATCTCACCTGTAGCGTCAGCATCAGCACCTTCATGGGCGGGTACTTATGATAAGGAGCTGTGCCCGTCACCAGCTCTATGGCGGTGATCCCGAATGACCAGATGTCTGCCTTGAAGTCGTACCCCGTCACCTGTTACACAGACGACGCATTCCAGGAGCACATGCTATGGCATACAGCAAAAAACACCTCATTAAAGCAATGCTGGAACAATACGCAAGCACATCACAATAGGACAGCTAGGCGCGAACCAAACCTACTAACTGGGGCAGAGTGCTCAGAAAAGGCCGTCGGAAAAGGTTAGGACTTAAGAGTTGGTCCCCTGCTTTTAGTGAAAGGAGATCCAACAGTAACTGCGCCCACCTTTGCTGCATCGGAATATATATATTTTTTTTATAAAGAGCTTGCTGAATCGGAAGAGGTGTGATGAAACACCCGCCGAAAGATTTTTTCGGATCAAAATTATGTCAAAATTGGGGCTATACTTGGTACTTTCTACTTTCCACCCTCAAACTTTTTTTGGCTCATTAGTAGCGAAAGTGCAGTTGGATCACTGTACGTGGCATCCAACAAATTATCTTCACCATCACAATGCTAACGTGCCGTCCATCACCAATGCATTGTGCAGACAGAAACACCACCTAACAAGGAACTACCCAAGTCGGCCTAACGGACAGGACAAAGTCGCTTTTTTAAAGAACCCGGAACATTTACATGGAAAGGCCAGTTTTTTTTAAACATTGCATTGAAATGATATATTCCAAGAATTCATAAAATACCCTAAATGACATATTTACAAAACTTTCCAAGTAGGTGCAATATTGGTGCCTGTATATCTGTATAAGTAATTAATCACTGAAGGTATTGGTACTTGTGATACCCTGCACCAAGTACATCTAAAAGACCAGTTGTTTCTAGGAAGCAGGAGCCGGAGCAGGACAATGATTATGTGGGGTGGCAGTGTCCAGGAATTTCAAAATATAAGTGGAAACCCACATATAAGTTGTTCGTGTTTTGACATGCAGGAATCTAGTTTTGACTTCCTGAATTTGTTCATGTGAAATGTGACAACAATAAACTGCGAAAGTTCATTCCAATCTCACCATACTTCATGCTCAAGTCAATGTCATGAAATAACTTTATGGATGAACGCTAATTTTTTTACAATTCGACAACATTTCACCTGCCTAGTTATTGACCCAATTCGACATCATCTTCAATGTTATGAAATGATGATGGTGATGAATTGGTGTTTAGGGGGCCCCCCACCCACAAGGTTTTTTTTCCCCCTTTTTTTTTTTAGTAATGATCAGTAGCATTTCACTTATTTGAACAGAAATCAACTGGAGATGTGATAAGCTTTCCACTTCAGGTCTGGCAAATCAGCTGGGTGAACATATAGATGACATGAGGGAGAAACTAGATGTAATTTTGTGTTATTTATTCAAAAACAAGCTGTGGTATGCCACCCGTCACTACTTTTATAACATAATTTAAGATAACAACTACGTCAAACACTCTCCGACACTTCCATAGTTTTCTCAACGGCATAGAACGTATTGACTTCTCAGCTAGACATTATCCGCTCTACGAAAATGAATTTTGGCATTTGGAGACGGGGCTGGACATTTTGACTCTGAATGGAAGAAGCGTGTTTGTGGAAGCAAGTGAGCGAAGGTTTTCTTTTTGGAACTGCCTCTGCCTTCGTCGTTATCACGGCAACTGCGACTTCCACTGCTCAAATGACGGATAAAATAATTTGTTTCGGTTCAACGGAAATTGTTCACAGCGCAAACCGCCCCTCGCACATTCATTGAACTTTTCACACATTAATAAATATCGACACATTCCTCCTCGACGAACTTTGGGTTTCAGCGCCCGCAGGAGCGCTTCCTAACTGGCTTCGTTATTCCGCAAAACCCGCTTCATGGAGAAATGCGGCTGAATCCAGTTAGAGATTCTGGAAAAGTACCTTAATTGGACGCGGAAAACATCGAAGATCCATCAGTCATCAAATATTAGCTAAACCCTTGCATGCTCCACACGTTCTACATAATGCCTTAGCTGTTGACCTGTTCCATGACTTCGGGCGCCATCCAGCATGGTGTGCCCACGAAGGTATGACGCGCCTTCTCTCGACTGAGATCGCCGCCCGTGGCCAGCCACGAGCTGACGCCGAAGTCGGCGATCTGGATGCTGCCGTCATCGCCGATCAAGATGTTACCCGCCTTGATGTCTCTGCAACGCGCGGCGTGATATGTTGGTGAGCTGGTTCCGGTACGGACAGTCTGGGCGCTGACGATACGTGGAAAGGCGGTGGTGGTGGATGTGCACTATGGCCTGCCAAGTCCACCACAGCCCTGCGGCCGACGCAACTGCGCTACTCCCCGTCGCTGAACTGCGGTACTCCCCATCGCTGAACCACGGTACTCCCCATCGCTGAACCGCGGTACTCCCCATCGCTGAACTGCGGTACTCCCCATCGCTGAATTGCGGTACTCCCCATCGCTGAACCGCAGTACTCCCCATCGCTGAACTGCGGTACTCCCCATCGCTGAACTGCAGTACTCCCCATCGCTGAACTGCGGTACTCCCCATCGCTGAACTGCAGTATTCTCCATCGCTGAACTGCGGTACTCCCCATCGCTGAACTGCGGTACTCCCCATCGCTGAACTGCGGACGCAGACGCTG
Organism: Ashinkailepas kermadecensis; assembly: GCA_034440615.1. Classification (NCBI taxonomy): domain Eukaryota; kingdom Metazoa; phylum Arthropoda; class Thecostraca; family Neolepadidae; genus Ashinkailepas; species Ashinkailepas kermadecensis. The sequence goes on from JAOTOM010003242.1 coordinate 33,228, forward strand.
GGTGTGCGCTCAAACACGTCTGCACCCTAGCACACACTGACCGAATATTTTTTTTTATTTCAAACGGTACCACTCCCCCAAACTTCCGGCCCTACTACAGGCCACCGCAGTATTCTGCCCAAGTAGCTAGCCAACGCCACGTCCGCATCTGGGCTGGGCGCAGCCATGTATGGGGATCCCTGTCGCCCAGTTCCTCAAGAGTATTTTATCACCCTCCATGTGCAATTAGTTCAACACGCTCTTCAGAAACTTTCATGTTATGAATGCAAACTTTATGTACTTCAATTCATATTTGATGGCTTGTGATGGCACACAAATTATGCCACAAGTGGTATTCATGAAATGAGATGTTTCGGGAGCTGGGATGCCTTCAGAAACTCCTGGCTGTGCCCCTGGTCCCACCGCATATCTGACATTCCTGGCTGCGCCCCTGGTCCTACCACATATGTGACCGGCAGAGTCACTCGTGCATCTGACAATTACTGTGAAAGTATTCCAGCCCCTTTAGCACTTACTTCATGACAGTGGCAATGATGGTCTCGTATCTGACCGGCAATCTCACCTGTGAATCTGACCGTTGCTGTGGAAGTACTCCAACCCCTTGAGCACTTCCTTCATGACAGTGGCAATGGTGGCCTCGCTGAGGGCACCATGCTTGCAGTCCTGCGTTTTCATGCGATGTTTGATGACATCCAGCAGGGAGCCACCTGAGGCACCAATCACTCATTGATGACTCACAATTAACAACACTAGTGGCACACACAAGCTTTATGGCGGTGTTGTGTCATGTTAATCATACAGCAAGCATTGCAGTAGCCACGATTACTCACCGAGTAGACTCGCCAGCTGGCGCCTGGCAAATGCTCGGGTCGTGAAGTAAAGTTAGCAGGTGCTTCGCATAGAACTAGGGAGATTCCTCGCTAGAATAAGTAAGATGCCTCGCTAGAATAAGTGAGATGCCGAAAAAGGCAACCAATGCGAATGATTTCCTTGTGCTGGGTCCTCTCACTATGCATGCAGGTGTCTACGCCTTGTAGTGTCGCCGCGCTCCAGGGCTGGCTTGGTGCTGGGAGGTGTACATGTTACATGGCTTGGTGCTGGGAGGTGTACATGCTACATGGCTTGGTGCTGGGAGGTGTACATGTTACATGGATTGGTGCTGGGAGGTGTACATGTTACATGGCTTGGTGCTGGGAGGTGTACATGCTACATGGCTTGGTGCTGGGAGGTGTACATGTTACATATCACTGTGTGCACATGCCACCTCTCTGAATCCCAATGTTCTGGGATAATTATAAATAGCAGCTAACAACAAGTAGACAATTTCACTGAGCGTCACACCTACAGAGCACGATTCGTAAACTTGTCTAGGTCGTTTGTTGTTTGTTATTTGGGCTATATGGCGCTTCGGCCAGTGCTTAATCGTTCGCACTCATGACTTGTATCCTAGTACTTCGCTGTCAGATGAAAACTATTGCCTGGATGTGTACATGGTCCAGAATCCCGTCGCTGACATGTAATGGAACCCGTGCGTAGTATAGTGTGCCATATACGCAAGTCTGTCAAAGTCGTCTCTTCTCTCCTACACCTTTTTCAGCGACATCGGCCATCGTGCCAGAACTTGATGATGACAGATGCTGTGATGGCAGGTGGGAAAGAACCTGTTGGTTCAAATTACTTACCACTGAGCAGCTTCAACACCAGCCACAGCTCTTCCTTTACAACAAAACTGGTGAAGTATGACACTACATTGTCATGGTGGCATGAAGACATTGCTTGGATTTCTTTCTGCCAAAATATAAAGCGAATGTTAGGTGTAGCAGCACATATTGTATTCTAGCAGTATTAGCAGAACATTAAAAATGGCAAATCAATGTAAATCAATTATGCAGACCATAAAACATGGACAGAGAGACAGATTGGCACAGCCAACCATAATAGCTAGATAGCCAGCCTAAAGGACACTGGGAACACTGAAAGAATTTACCAGTAGTTCGTCCATGCTTGTGTTCCATTTCTCTAAGTTGATCCTTTTTATTGCACATTTCTCCTGTCGTGGAATGCAGAGTGCTGTGTGTACTGCTGCAGTGGCGCCGACACCTGATGGTTAATCACAAGTTGTCATGATCTGGAGAATTATCTGAAAGGTAGAGGTCTTCATATAACAGTTGCAATATTCAGATTTAAATGAAGGCATCTAAATCATTGCAAGCATGCATTGCTGCTGATAACCACCAGATTGTTATGTTTTGACTGACAAGAACCCAGTTATGTGGATTTGCATACCAAATTATCAGAATACAACGATTTGCACCCATGAAGATGTGCATGTTGAAAATTTGTAAATATGAAGAACCACAATACAAAGATTTGCATTTCAGGTTTTGCAAAATTATCAGTACATAAGTATTCTGGTAGCTTTCTGACCAACTGACCCATCTAGTCAATGCTGGTGAAGATTTAATTATTCATCAATACACCATCAATCTAACCAGCTGTGCTATGTCCCACGTCATCATCCTTGTTTATGTATACCCTTTGGTTGGTTATTGGTTTTACGACACGTCGACCGTTGAGTCATGTAGCGTCGCCAATCTCTCACGCCGATTGGTCGCGGGCGAAGAGTAGCGACAGGTGAGACTCGAACCCACAACCTTTCGAGTGTGAGACGAGCATATTACCCCTAGACCACTCGTCCCCTTATGTATACCCTGACACGAATGGCAGCTTGTGAGCACTGGTGCAAGAATGGCGTGGTGGCTGGGGTGGGGGTACAAATGTGTCCCAACTTTGGCTAATTTAAGCATTAAGATTTAAGTTAATTTAAGCATTAATTTAAGCATTATTTTAAGGCATTGCACAAGAAGAAATGCTTTAAATTACCTCTGCCCTGCACTAAGATTGCTTTTTTGCACTTCTCTGTGTGCATAAGTATTGATACCTGCCTTTGGAACCACCTCCCAATCAGCCAGGGCAGATCCAGAAACTTTGATTGGGCACCTGTCTGTAGGAGTGCCATTGATTTTGAGGACATTTTAGGCTGGTGGTGGGAGGAGGTGCACTCAGTGATAAATTATTTGTGAGATATGGTGGAATATACCACTTTCCAAACACTGAATGGACATCCCTCCCAACAGAGTATCAACATCAAGCTTCATGATGAGTTGTTATGAAGTCTTCATATCTAATTTCTAACAGTATCTTGTTGATAAGTATCATGCTGATACTGTCATTGCAGATTGTGATGCACAAACATCTCTTAGCACAGTTTCAGGCAAGATGATTTTCTATGATGCTGTATGCAGTATCAGAGGATAAGGCTAAGCATTTTGTATCATTATTGCTAAAATAGTTATCCATAAATTAGGCATTCTAAAACAAAGGAATAAGATGCACATATAAGTATGCTGTTGGATGAAGATTGTTTGAGGAAAAAAACTTGTGTTAAGCAACACTGTTTCCATGTCAAATTTTGACATCCTATCATACTCGTTTAGACATCTCACACATAACGAATACCAATTATTTTAACACTGGGTGCACTTGAGTGTCCTGTCGGGGAACCTTCTATACCCAGAGGAGCACCATCAACTGAAAAACTCCTTGAAGAACCTCAGGTTCTTTCACAATGCATTCAACTGCCAGGCCAGACAGCATCCCCAACATTATTTGATGATTGGTCGGGGATGGATTCGCTTATCTCGCCATACCGACTGAACTACAGTAACCCCATGAAACAAATATTTGGACAAGGGGAAGTGCTAAAATCATGCCTTTTTGTCGGGCATATATGTCAAAACAAGTACAGTACAGTAGTACACTGATGAAAAGAATATTGAATTGAGATATAAGTCCCTCAATTTGAATTGCTCATACCTTGCAAAGTTGTCATTTCCCAGAGAAATGTACATCAGGGGGTTTACAGGCACATTGACTGCAGTGGACATGCAGTAGAGAAATGTACTTCAAATCCCTTCAAATCACAACAGAAAGTACCAAAAGAACATATTTTGGAACAAAAATTGGCCTAGGAGATTCTTCTACATATATACCCAAAGTGTGTTAGTAACCTTTTGACATGTTAACACAGTAAATATCCTTGGTAAATATATAGAAGCCTCTAGGCTAATTTTTGGACAAAAATATGGTCTTAATGATGCTTTCTGATTCATGGGATTTGAATGAATTTGATATTGATTTCTTTTTTGGAAATAGCAACTTTTCAAGATACCTATAAGCAGTTCAAATTAAACTACTTTATATATTAAATAGCCAGTTCACCAAGAAAATGACATTAAATTAATTTAGATAGCACAAAAAACGACAGAAAATTGTCTTACCAATGCAGATATATCTGATTCATTCTTTCTCCAACTGTATATGGAAACACTTGGCACAAAATATATGGGTTGGGTGGGCTAATATCTAATTAAGAATAATGCAAAATTCAAAATAAAAACCTAACCTAATCTAAACCAACCTACTGATGTTCGATTGACTAAAGCCCACTGATGTTGAATTACCTAAAACCTACCAATGTTGAATCATGTAATACCATTAGGTCACCAAAGGAATCTGCATCATCCACTGTGTCAATACTAAGTGGTATGTTTTGGAATAGTGAATATCTTGTTTACATGCGATTTCCAAAATAAATGGTAGAGTAAGAAGTTGCTAGGTAAGCTGCAACAAGCCAAGTCCATACATTTTTTTTTAATTTGTGCTCAGGGTGTTCATCTATACAAATACCATATTTTCAAACATGGCACATGGCTTCATGTAAGGCTGATCATAAAGTCACAAAATCAAGTACTCAGGCTTAATAAGAGCCACATGCACCTATCTGTGTGAACCCTATAGATAAGAGATACAAGACTAGAATAAAATACAAAAACACCCTAATCAATGATATACCTACCTAGGTACCTATCATGGGTTTTAAAGATAGCATCTTGATCTACCCCAGCATACCCAGCCCATTCACTCAACCTTGCATAGCACATGTGCTAAGCAAGTAACATGTGCATGATCAATTCCTCTGAACAAAATACTTCAACCTCCATGCCTTACATTTACAAATTTGATGATCATCACAGAGTAGGTAATTTATACAACTGCATGAATACAGGTATGTGTGAACAGCTAAGCAAGAGCTTTTCGGGAATTAGAGAATGGAAGAGAGTACGTGGACACAAGGTATCAGAGTGGAGACTTGCAGAAAATGCACATTTATATTAATTTGTATTTTGCATACCTATTCATCATCAATATATAAATCATTATTACTTATATGCAAGGAACGGAACAACAGCGCCAGATATGAACCCAAAGTGAAAAACATTGAGAAATAACATGTCGTCAGGCTTACGACATCCATGAGCGATCGAAGATGTTCAGTTCGCATTTATGTATTTCACTAAACAGCAATCACTTACCTATCACTGGTCCTAACTCGTATTCGTCCTTATTGTTGGGCCAACCCGGCTGAGCGACCATCGTATCTGCCATCTTGTGGGCAAGAATGTAAGCTATAACTCTCGAGGTTCGCCGCGGGTATGTTGCGAAGCCCGGTACCGCCAAGTTCGTGTCGCCAGTCGAAGATCGTCGCCTCATGGTTGTCAGCGACGGAATTAAAGACGGCGATTCACTGAAAGGAAGAGACGTTTTGTGCAGCTTCTCTCGACCACCCTTCATTTCAATTCTTTCTCATATAAATATCACAAGTAGTGGCGTACCGAAGGGAGGAGGGAACAACTTCCCTCCCGAGAGGCTCAATCAATCAATCAATCAATCCTTGTATTGGTACCAAGAGACACTCAGTATCAAATGTCAAAAACGCTTTAAAAAAAAGGGGTGGGACAGGAGGCTACTAAAACATTAAAAACACATGCATACAATACTCAAACATTCCCACGTACAGCTCTTTTCAGCGCCTCCTTCAGCTTAAACTTAAAAGCCAGTCGCATATTCTCGGCCCTAACTTCCTCGGGGAGACTGTTCCAAAGAACTGCAGCACGGTACATGAAAGAGCGTTGCGCAAAAGAAGTTTTCAGGCGTGGGCGCTCTACTGAAAACGGTGTTGATCGCGTAGATCGAGAGCTGACATCACTTCTCAATGTCACAAGATCACGCAGGGTTTCAGGTGCTCCCGAGTGATGCACTGCAAGATGAACCAGTGAGCAATCCCTAATGTCCCAGGCTGTGGGGACACCATGATTCTCACCGGAGTCCCCCCAAAAAAAAATTGCACCGGAGGCCCCAAAGATCATGTTAAAGCCTCAAATATCGCGCTGCGCCACTGAAAATCACATTAGGGCCCCGAAAAGTCGCACCGGGCCCTCGAAAATCACGTTGGGCCCCAAATTCTACGGCCAAGGCCCCTGAAAGTTATGCTGCGCCCCCAAAAGGTTGCACAGGGCTCCAAATGTCGCATCGGGACCCGAAAAATATAAAGCCGGGGTGCTCAGAAATAAATCGGGACCATCGAAATCCCCTGGGGTCCAAAAATTGCGCTAGAAAACCCAGGACTTGTGCCCCCCACCCCCTCAAAAAACTTATCAATGCAACGACTAATAGCCCTTTGAATCCCAACAAATCGCTCCGGAGCCCCAAAAATTGCACGGGATCCAAAAAGCTGCAAAAGGCGGCCGCTAAAAATAACACTGGGGAGCCCAGAAATTTGTGCCTGGTCGCATCTAGTACCGGAAAAATGAAGACGGAAAACCGAAAAATCAATCGAGACTGGGAAAGTCACTTCGCGGCCCCAAAAATTACATCAAAGGCCACAAAAAATCACGTCAGGCCCCGAAAAACGTGGCGGGCACCGAAAAAAATCGCGCCGAGGCTCGAGGAATTGGATCGAGTCCAAAAATATCGCACCAGGCCTTCAAAAATCGAACTCTGCCACCAAAAATCACACCAGGATTGAGAAAATCGACCCGAGCTCCGAAAAAAAGTCAAGGTTTCGGGACAAGGGGGAGGGGTACATTTTTATTCTGAATGGTGCCATTGGCTAACAAAACTGTTAGCAGCCGCAGTGGCGTACCGAAGGGGAGGAAAAGGACACAAATTTCCCCCTCCCATAAGAGGTGAAGGCCCCCGATAATCGCGTCAGGACCCTTAAAAATCGCGGAGTCTCCAAAAATTCTCGTCGGGGCCCTCAAAATTCGCGTTGGGTGACAAATAAATCCAGCGGGGTCCGGAAAGCTCCAGCCGGGCCCCAAAAATCGTGCCAGGTTTTCCACATATCGCGTTGGGGCCACAAAATTCCCATGGGAAGTCCCAAAAATTCGCGTCGAGGTCCCAAAAATTTCGGTTGGAGCTCCAAAGACTTGGCGTCAAGGGCTCTAAATAAATAGAGCATGACTTCAAAAATCGCATCGGGACCGGACAAAAAACAAGCCAGGTCCCAAAAGAATAAGGATGAATTCTAAAATAAATATCCGCGCCGGAAAATCGCTCTGGAGCCCCAAAAATCGCGCCAGAGACCTCCAAAAATCGCACATATCCCCGATAATCGCGGTAGGATCCCTAAAAATCGCGGAGTCTCCAAAAATTACCGTCGGGGCCCTCAAAATTCGCGTTGGGGGACAAATAAATCCAGCGAGGTCCGGAAAGCTCCAGCCGGGCCCCAAAAATCGTGCCAGGGCCTCCAAATATCGTGTTGGGGCCACAAAATTCCGATCGGAATTCCGAAAAATTCGCGTCGTAGTCCCAAAAAGTTCCGTTGGAGTAAAAAAAAAACTTGGCGTCAATGGCCCTAAATAAATGCAGCATGACTTAAAAAATCGCATCGGGACCGGACAAAAATCAAGCCAGGTCCCAAAAGAATAAGGAATAATTCTAAAATAAATATCCGCGCCGGGAAATCGCTCTGGAGCCACAAAAATCGCGCCAGAGACCTCCAAAAATCGCACATGTCCCGAACAAATGTACCGGTGCTCGCCAAATCGTGGTGGGGCACACAAATAAGGCGGCGGCCTCGAAAAAAAATTATGCCGCGACCCGGGATTCGGAAAGCTCAAGAGAAGCCCGAAAAATCGCGTCGAGCCCAGGACTCATCGGTTCACGGGAACCACAAGCCTAGATCACAAAATTTGCGCCAGGGCCCCGAGAAAATGCATTGGAGCCCCAGAAGTCGTGCTGCTGGGACCCCAAAATTTGCACCTAAAGGCCCAAATGAGCACAGTGGGGCCATAAAAGCACAACGGGAGGCCGAAAGCACACTGGGACTCTGAAAAAACGAACCGGAGTCTCGCAAAATCGGCAGGATCTTAAAGCATGCGCTGAAGCTCAAATAAACACATCGGGAGCTCTCTAAAACACACCGGATGCTCTCAAAGCATACTAGGGCCGAAAAGACAACATGTGGCTTCAAAAACAGGCTGGGACCCTCAATATTCGACGTAGTCCTAAAATAGAACAAAAAGGCACCCGGGCACTAAATAAACACATCGAGATGTTCGAAATACGCGCCGGTCCTTCAGAAACACCATGGGTCCACAAAAAAAGCAACAAAGCCCCAAACAGCGCCTGGGTATCAAAAGCGTGTCGATCGCAGTGTGGAAGTGCGTGGTCGAAATTCTGTTGTACTACCCGTGACTTTCCAGACTATTTTGCCTACATAGCAGGCACCTATCTACTTGGAGAATGATGAAGCATATGGGTAGGCAGGCCTACCTAGGCCGTCTTGGTAGATACTAGTGATTTCCAAAAGCGTTGCTAGATCACGGCTCTAACGCGCATCTCACCTTTGATAGTAACAGTACAGGAACAGCAACACAATGCACAAGTACTGCATTTAGTACACGATAAACTATAACCGGAGCATTTGTGTATTCAGGATGTCATTTTCGATGTATAAATTATCATTTATTTTATTTGTTGATGTTATTGTTTTGATCTCTTGACTTCTATGCAGTTCAGCCCGTGAAACGCTTTGCTTCCGTCGAAGGCATCGTCAAAATCGAAGCTGTCGTCGATTTCTGCTCAATGCGAATATCGAACGTCCGGTAACTTTACGGTCGTAATAACGTTCACTGCTAAAATATGCCACCCCAAGGGCATAATTTAGCAGTATTCAGATCCTGGCAAATTATGACGAGATACGTGTTTTTTTTTGCGGGGGCGGGGGCATTAAGCACGAAATTTCCAAAGCTAGTTCGATGACCCTTCTCAAAGTTCTGGTCGCATCTCTGTTCGCAGGTCGACAAAATGTGTAAATATTTACAAGCTTTTGTGCGAGGCATCTTAGTTTTTCATTTGACGCTTTCTGTTGACAGCGACTGAGAGTATATTATGGCTATGCTGTCTTCGCCCCGATCACGCCTGAGTTCATAGGTATGGTTGAAATGGCATCTGAGTGCTTTAAGCAGAAGACAAGGACGAACTAAGATCACCACAGATGACGCGAGAGCATCTTCTAGTATATATATTCCCACGTCTTCCTTTCGTGACATTCCAGCTGTCCGATCCCTTATAAGGGATCGGATCCGTCCCCTATAGGGGACTGGCGGGCGTGGAAGAGCAGATGAAGTCAATGACAACCGAAATTCTGAAAGCGTATGATTATACACATGAATCATTGTCAGGAACAAACAACAAATATAAAGGAATTCAGTGAAACTGATACCATGATTATAAAGCCATCGGACAAATGTAAGGGGCCAATAATAATGAGCAAGGATGAAAGTACATTTCCAAGCCGTCCAAGATCCCAAGCGAATACCAGAAACTAATACATATCACACCAAGAAATTATACGAACACGCCTGTGCTTTAATCAAGGAAACCACAGCTTCTAATGCTCCCAAGAACCTTGCGTCGAGTCTGGTGCAATGCGCATGCTGTCACATGCTAGCTTTCCGTATCAAATTAGCGGTGGGGAGCATTGCGTTCACAATGGACGTGGTTTAGTAACATTTATGGTAACATACCGATTCCGGAGGGGATAGCTGCCATCATGGCATTGAGAGAAAGACATTCGGAAAAAATGAACCTGTCCTGCCTGAGCGTATCTGACTGCAGCAAACTTCTACAATACATCTTTCCAAACAACTTGGTAAGATTTGGCTATTAAGTACATATTCAACAGAGGTAAGGAGAGTTGCGATGGACATTTGAGGCCAGTCTTCTTAGTTCTGTGCAGGGTATGCCAGTAATTCATTTCAGATGTTTTGACGCCTTCGGAATCTTGACCCATGGTTCATGTAAGCTGATGGATTTTTACATTAGGATCAATCCACACCACTCAGACTTGTCACCTTCGCTTGAACACAGTGCGGGCTCTAAATCCGTACCAATTAAATCCGATGGCTCTTAAAAGACTAAACTTTATGCTAAGCCTATCGCATCACCGATCATACTCCATTACCAGCCGGCTCATCCAATGAAAGCGAAAATGACAGTACTCAGATGAAACTGGCCGCCAGAGCCTCATCAGGACCTAATTTCACGTGAGCGCAGCCTTTCAAAAATAGCCGACTTGTGTTGAGAAAATGGCTACCCTGGTCACGGAAGACGCGGACGTCGGTCAATACGAGACCGTGCTCAAATCATAGGAATCCATACAAAGCATAGAAGAAGCGAGCAGTACCGCTACATCGCGCCACCATGCATTGATGGCAAATCATGTAAGGCCGTTCACAAAGTCACAAGTTCATCATGCTTAGGCCACTTGAAGGTAACGCGGAAGAGTAGAAAGGCTGGTGGTGGTCATCAGTGCCGGTCAGATATCAGTGCTGGTGCAGCACAAATATCAGTGCTGGTCGGATCGGCATTGCAGAATCAACCATTCCTCGCAGAGAAGAAAATATGCCGCACCTGTATAAATGAGTTTAAGTGGGCGATACACAAAGAAAAACGCCATTTATAAAGTGACCTACCAAAGGTGTTCAGATCAGCATGCTATTGGAGAAACGAACAGGTGCATATGCAATATATTTAACGAGCATCTCGCAGATGCACGTCTTTGTCGCCGGTTTGCATCCCTAGTGGAGCATATGGTCACAACACACCAGCACGTGGTCCACAGCAAGACGGAGGTCAACTTTATGGTAGACATTTTGGACACAGTAGAAAAGCAATGCAATTCTCAAGGTGCTTGAATGACATACATTCGTGCCCACAACCCACCGTGAAATACCCAGATTGCGTCGTGCTATGTTTCATAATAATAGGTATCGATCCGCTCAGATTGTTCGCCGTGCTGAGTGTTAGCCATGGGTGAGAGGATTGAACATTGTTGGTTTGTTACTTCAAGAGCTGTGTAAGAAGTGATGCCATTTGCCTTGTCACATTCCGTAGCATTGTCATGCTTCTAAAGCCGTGATTTGTATTGGTGTGCGTAAGTTCGTGATCATGGGCAAAGGTCGAACGTCTAGCATATATGCTGGATGGTGTCCATATCGAATTTTCGTCTGAAATTAAACGAAGGTTGACAATTATATTTTAACAATACGATGATAAGTCTGAAATCATTCCTTGTGTTTTTTACTTGCATCCTCCACTGTCCTATGCCACTTGCATCCAAAAGATCCATGGTAACTAAGATAAAGTTAACATTAATTGTAATTGCAAAACCCAAGCTTAGCTTTGAGTAGTGTTCCACAGTACTACTCAGGGTTGAACTTGTGCTTTGCAATTATATTCAAGTTTAAGTTTAAGTTTATCCAAAATCATATTTGCATCATTGATAAGAGACATTGAAAGTCCGTCTTTGCATCTCACTCTCGACCGAAAATGAACTGTGACACATTGGTTTCATGGCCTCATGGCTAGCGATACCTCGTCTGTCATTTTCTATATAGGTACTTCTCGTTGGCCCATCAGTGGTAAGTTTACTCCGATGTGCTCTTGGTTTAGGATTGTCTGGGTCTCGGTTTAAGATGGTTCTTCGGAAAGTTGGTCCTCAATGGCCGGCAGCCTCAGAGCCAATAGGTGTATTTCCCCACCGATTTAAAAGCATTCATGCCCGTGAGCAACGCTCATTGTGCGACTGAGTGTATATGTGATTGAATTACCACTAGCGTGTCCAAGAGCATGTAATTCCCCTTCCGAAATGTTTGGTGACTCCGTACAACACAGCAGTTTTCTAGATTAATATCTGGCTGATGCCAATGACACAAGTGTAAAACCCTGATTTCATCATGCATTGAAATCTGATTATTTATTCCTCTGGTATGGGTTTCAGTATGTTGCTCCATGGGAGCAAAACTCCTGCTCAATAATTGTTTACTTGGATTATGTATCCGACCCTGCGGATTGACAACTTGGGATTGGTCTAATTCGCTCCATGGGACAGTAAAATTACCCGCGCGCCCCATCTTCACTTACTCAACATTTTCCGAATGAATAACGGTATATGAGGAATGCAGCTGACCCATCTCATTCTGCATCCATCGATATAGGTAATGAATGACGCGCGCTGGTGTGGCTGACGTCAAGCCAGCTTACGTGAAGAAAGCCGGCTCTTAGCGTGGTTATATTGTAGCGTTTGTTATTCTGCATTGTAACATTTTTGTCCCTTCGACACAACATATCTCTTCAGAGACCTACCAGCCACGCCTGGGCTGACTAGTAGCTCCATGGTATCGGTTGACCATGGTCTGAGACCTTCCAGCCACAGCTGGGCTGACTAGTGACCCTATGGGTGACCATACTCTTCTGAGACCTTCCAGGAAGGTCTTTCGAGACCTTCCGAGACCTTCCAGAGGTGAGGGCTCAGGAAGCCGAGTCCCTGTCTCGTCGCCGGCTGGGTCTGCCAGCCCAATAACCAGTGCCACCGTTTGGCAGCTGGACCCACAGTCCGCCACAGACTGCTTACATTCGTCAGTCAAAGTGTCAGTCTTGTAAATGCCGGGTGGTGAAGAAGCGATGCTGTTACCTACTACCCAGGGCGCCAATCCAATTTTTCTTTTTCTGTTTTGCATACTCCTACTTATTAATTGGAATACTGGGGGCGGGTAATTGTGACAACGGCCACAGTGGCCTGCCGGTGCACTCACATTATGAGCATATGTATATATAAAGCCGACCACGGCGGAAGCGGGCGCACTATTTTCCCGCTATTCACTTTTGTTCAGCATTTAGGATTGCGCTGATAGATAACCAATGGAATAAAAACATATATTCCCCATGCATCCCAATTTCGCTTTGCCATGGTGCATGTACAATATGACTTGCAGCTATATTCATGTCCATCACACATGGTGTATAGAACTTCTCCAGGCCATTGCAACGTGCCCACTTTACCTGACGTTCTCGAAGAACTCGCGCGATTCTTTCCTGCGGAACGATCCGGCCGACCCGGGGGCCAGCAGATCCGTCGTCACCTTCCTGGAACATGGCGACGGGGAGCTGCTGTTACCGACGGCTCGCAGCAGTGGCGTATTTAGAAATCTTTCAGGGGGGGGGGCTGAATTTTTTACGTGAAGGATGTTTTATACATTGTATTCGCAGAGCACGCAATGCATTTAATTTGCATTCTTATGCAAGATGCAGAGCACAATTTGCGATATCATTATGGAAGAGTCAGGAATGACAGGACGCTGAGTCCGTGTTCAACATATTCAGACATGTGAAGCAAAGTGACAGCTGAGTGTTTCGGTTTGTTTCCGCTGATTATCCATTCCAGGCATTGAGAGCGTAGTGTAGATCAACGTCGTACGCTTCCAGACTTTCGGAGCTGATTTGTTTCCAGGCCTGGCACATCCTTCATCCCTCTAGGACATCCTTCATCCCTCCGAGACATCCATCCAAGTATTGGGGACGAAACATGTAGGCCAATAGGGTGCCTTGGGCGCCCCATTGGCCAGTAACCGACCTTTTCAATAGGGACGCGTTCGACGTTCCATGGGGGAGGGGCATGACCCAATGACCCCCCTAAATACGTCGCTGGCTCGCAGTGCTAACGTTGGAGGCATTGGCTGACTTATATCTGACATCAACTGTAACCTGTGCACAAAACTAATTTAAAGAATAGATGCAAACATATTGATTTTACTGTGAATAAGTTTTTAGTATCTACCCATTGAAAAAAGAGCATACTCTTGTTTCATGTCGCTACCACCCACTTTTTCGAAATACTACGAGAGTCGCACCCCCTCCCCCGTACTGGTAAAGGTCGCAGTGTATTGCATAGACGAGGGACTAAGGATTCTACCTTTCGCCCCTCCCTCCGTACCGGTGAAGGTCGCAGTGTAGTGCACAGGCGGAGTGCTAAGGTTTCAGCCCCTGGGGCACGGCCCCCGGCCCCTTGGCTGCGTCTCTGTCTGCAGCCCCCACCAACTGCACTGGTAAGCCTCACCGTATCTGTCACGGACACAGCAGCCCCCACCGACAGCACTGACCATCCTCACCGTCCTGTATCCCGGGCACAACAGCCCCCACCGACCGTACTGATCAGCCTACCTCACCGTCTTGTATCCCGGGCACAGCAGACCCCACCGACAGCACTGACCATCCTCACCGTCCTGTATCCCGGGCACAACAGCCCCCACCAACCGTACTGATCAGCCTACCTCACCGTCCTGTGTCATGGACACAGCAGACCCCACCGACCGTACTGATCAGCCTACCTCACCGTCCTGTGTCATGGACACAGCAGACCCCACCGACCGTACTGATCAGCCTACTTCACCGTCCTGTGTCACGGACACAGCAGACCCCACCGACCGTACTGATCAGCCTACCTCACCGTCCTGTGTCACGGACACAGCAGACCCCACCGACCGTACTGATCAGCCTACCTCACCGTCCTGTGTCATGGACACAGCAGACCCCACCGACCGTACTGATCAGCCTACCTCACCGTCCTGTATCATGGACACAGCAGACCCCACCGACTGTACTGATCATCATCACCGTCTCTGTCACGGACACAGCAGCTCCCACCGACTGTACTGATCAGGCTCACCGTCCTGTTTCCCGGGCACAGCAGACCCCACCGACCGTACTGATCAGCCTACCTCACCGTCCTGTGTCACGGACACAGCAGACCCCACCGACCGTACTGATCAGCCTACCTCACCGTCCTGTGTCACGGACACAGCAGACCCAACCGACCGTACTGATCAGCCTACCTCACCGTCCTGTGTCACGGACACAGCAGACCCCACCGACCGTACTGATCAGCCTACCTCACCGTCCTGTGTCACGGACACAGCAGACCCCACCGACCGTACTGATCAGCCTACCTCACCGTCCTGTGTCATGGACACAGCAGACCCCACCGACTGTACTGATCACCTCATCACCGTCCTCTGTCACGGACACAGCAGCTCCCACCGACTGTACTGATCAGGCTCACCGTCCTGTTTCCCGGGCACAGCAGACCCCACCGACAGCACTGATCACCCTACCTCACCGTCCTGTGTCACAGACACGACAGACCCCACCGACAGCACTGATCACCCTACCTCACCGTCCTGTATCCCGGGCACAGCAGACCCCACCGACAGCACTGATCACCCTACCTCACCGTCCTGTATCCCGGGCACAACAGACCCCACCGACAGCACTGATCACCCTACCTCACCGTCCTGTATCCCGGGCACAACAGACCCCACCGACAGCACTGATCACCCTACCTCACCGTCCTGTATCCCGGGCACAACAGCCCCCACCGACCGTACTGATCAGCCTACCTCACCGTCTTGTATCCCTGGCACATCAGACCCCACCGACAGTACTGATCAGCCTACCTCACCGTCCTGTGTCACAGACACGACAGACCCCACCGACAGCACTGATCATCCTCACCGTCCTGTATCCCGGGCACAACAGACCCCACCGACAGCACTGATCATCCTCACCGTCCTGTATCCCGGGCACAACAGACCCCACCGACAGCACTGATCACCCTACCTCACCGTCCTGTATCACGGGCACGACAGACCCCACCGACAGCACTGATCACCCTCCTCACCGTCCTGTATCCCGGGCACAACAGCCCCCACCGACAGCACTGATCATCCTCACCGTCCTGTATCCCGGGCACAGCGGACCCCACCGACAGCACTGATCATCCTCACCGTCCTGTATCCCGGGCACAACAGACCCCACCGACCGTACTGATCAGCCTACCTCACCGTCCTGTATCCCGGGCACAACAGACCCCACCGACAGCACTGATCACCCTACCTCACCGTCCTGTGTCACAGACACGGCAGACCCCACCGACAGCACTGATCATCCTCACCGTCCTGTATCCCGGGCACAACAGACCCCACCGACAGCACTGATCATCCTCACCGTCCTGTATCCCGGGCACATCAGACCCCACCGACAGCACTGATCATCCTCACCGTCCTGTATCCCGGGCACAGCAGACCCCACCGACAGCACTGATCATCCTCACCGTCTTGTATCCCGGGCACATCAGACCCCACCGACAGCACTGATCACCCTACCTCACCGTCCTGTATCCCGGGCACAGCAGACCCCACCGACAGCACTGATCAGCCTCACCGTCCTGTATCCCGGGCACAGCGGACCCCACCGACAGCACTGATCACCCTACCTCACCGTCCTGTATCCCGGGCACAGCGGACCCCACCGACAGCACTGATCAGCCTACCTCACCGTCCTGTATCCCGGGCACAGCAGACCCCACCGACAGCACTGATCACCCTACCTCACCGTCCTGTATCCCGGGCACAGCAGACCCCACCGACAGCACTGATCATCCTCACCGTCCTGTATCCCGGGCACAGCGGACCCCACCGACAGCACTGATCATCCTCACCGTCCTGTATCCCGGGCACAGCAGACCCCACCGACAGCACTGATCAGCCTACCTCACCGTCCTGTATCCCGGGCACAACAGACCCCGCCGAGTGAGTGACCAAACGGCATCGTTGTGACAGCCTGCAAGATATATGGCAAGATAAAGGTGTAGTGTACCGAATGTATCCGCATACCCAGCCTACCATGGCTCTCGTCTCACGGGGAATAGAGTTTTGTATTTTGATTGCACGTGGCTTAAGTCGGATTGGTCAGCATTATGAAGCATTATTAATCGGTTGTTTCCCCTGGGAAGAGGCTTTCTTCACGAAAGCAGAACACCACATTAGCCATCTAAAACCAACACGATGCACATATTCCAAGTAAACTCCACTATCTCTAATTAAGAGGATTGTGTTTACTCGCCTTTGCAGCATCACGAGACCCGTCTGCTATCGCCGTAGACACCGGACAGATGCCAGCTGACGGCGGCCGGGAGCCAGGAGCCAGAAGCTAGGAGCCAGGATACAGCAGCCGACAGCCGAAGCGTGCGCTCACTTCCGGCTCCGGTCAGCGCGACTTCACCACAGGCCGGTCACCTGACCGGATAACCAGGATCACGTCTGTCACGGTGAGGTCACGCTTGATGTCACGGCGAGGTCACGCCTGACGTCACGGCCGGCCCGGGACGGTGTCGGCGTGGTGAGAGCGGTCAGCGGGCCCGACCACTGGTCAGTGGTGGGTGGTCAGTGAATACGTGCCGCCGCCGCGCCGGTCAGCTATCTGTTGACACGATAGCCGTCGAGATAGCGGCCGGCCGTGTCTCCCACGGTGTCCCTCTGCCACACTCTGGTGCCGACTCACTGTCCCGCCGCCACACTAGTGCCGACTCACTCTCCAGCTGCCACACTCTGGTGCCGACTCACTCTCCAGCTGCCACACTCTGGTGCCAATTGACTGCCCTGCTGCCACACTCTGGTGCCGACTCACTGTCCCGCTGCCACACTCTGATGCCGACTCACTCTCCAGCTGCCACACTCTGGTGCCGACTCACTGTCCCGCTGCCACACACTGGTGCCGACTCACTGTCCTGCTGCCACACTCTGGTGCCAACTGACTGTCCTGCTGCCACACTCTAGTCCCGGCTCACTGTCCTGCTGCCACACTCTGGTGCCGACTCACTGTCCTGCTGCCACACTGGTGCCGACTCACTGTCCTGCTGCCACACTGGTGCCGACTCACTCTCCAGCTGCCACACTCTGGTGCCAACTGACTGTCCTGCTGCCACACTCTGGTGCCGACTCACTGTCCTGCTGCCACACTCTGATACCGATACACTGTCCCTCTGCCACACTCTGGCCCCGATACACTGTCCCGCTGCCACACTCTGGCCCCGATACACTGTCCGGCTGCCACACTCTGGCCCCGAATCACTGTTCTGCTGCCACATTTTGGTCCCGACTCACTGTCCTGCTACCATAATCTGATCCC
This sequence comes from Ashinkailepas kermadecensis, assembly GCA_034440615.1. Taxonomy (NCBI): domain Eukaryota; kingdom Metazoa; phylum Arthropoda; class Thecostraca; family Neolepadidae; genus Ashinkailepas; species Ashinkailepas kermadecensis. Next base: position 51,441 of record JAOTOM010003242.1, read on the forward strand.
GATACGCTGTCCCGCTGCCACACTCTGGTCCCGATACGCTGCCCCGCTGCCACACCCTGGTCTCGTTACGCTGTCCCGCTGCTACACTCTGATCCCGATACGCTGTCCCGCTGCCACACTCTGGTCTCGTTACGCTGTCCCGCTGCCACACTGGTCCCGATACACTGTCCCGCTGCCATAATCTGATCCCGATACGCTGTCCCGCTGCCACACTCTGGTCTCATTACACTGTCCCGCTGCCACACTCTGGTCCCGATACACTGTCCCGCTGCCATAATCTGATCCCGATACGCTGTCCCGCTGCCACACTCTGGTCCCGATGCACTGTCCCGCTGCCACACTCTGGTCCCGATACACTGTCCTGCTGACACACTCTGATCCCGATACGCTGTCCGCTGCCACACTGGCCCTTGCGTTTCCTCTTCCACCATTCAGTGAAGTGGAAACAGTGAGGCCAGCGTTCATCACAAACTGATCTCTCCTCCAATTGTACAAATAATCCAGATAATGAGTAGTTTGTCTTGTTCATATACACCACATTCAATTTGGTAGCACTATTTTCAATGAAGTTGGTATCTGAACACCACATTCGGAATATGAACTTAACAAAATTGTTCCATTCAAGTTAGCTTTGGCTTACGTAAAATAATTGAAGATGCGCCTTATGACGCATCGTTGTTTGCTAGCACACACTCAGTTAGCACATCAGTCCATTCGTACAAAAACTTCCTATTACGGAAAACGTTCATTGAAGCTGTGCAAAGCTTGAAAACTGAAACGACCAAGCACATTTATCATCTCTTTTAAATAAGAAGAGCGTGGTTCCACCCACTCCCACACCAGCGATCCACGGCCATGGGCGTAGGAATAGGGGTTGCGTGGGACTGATATGAGCTGGGTTTACGCGACCTTCTTGCGATACCGCGAGAGAAGTGGGCCGTATTTGTCGAGGCGACAGCGCAGCATCGCGATAACCTACTCCGCCGTGGAGCGGTCGAATAGTTGAAATACAGTGCGCAGCACTGGAACAACGCGCGGGAGACGGCACGTGAAGCGAGCAGCCTCTGCGGTGGGCGTGTGCTGAATATCGCGCCGTTGCTGGGCCAACCACAGAGCTACGGCAATGGCACCACCACGGCCCGAACACGTGTCGCCGCCGCCCCAGCTGTGGACACAGAACACATCCCCGAACAGAGCCGGGCGACGACCCGGCGGTCGTCGAGGTGTGCGGGCAGGCCGCACACCTCGTGCCGCCCACAGCCCCAACACGTGTCGCCACCGCACCACCGAACACACCCGAACAGTGCCGGGCGACAGGGGCCGTGGTGGCCACACACCTCATGCCGCCCACAGCCCCAACACGTGTCGCCACCGCACCACGCCGCCACACCCCAACACGGCGCCACCCACCAAAAAGCCGCCCACAGCCCCAACACGTGTCGCCACCGCACCACCGAACACACCCGAACAGAGCCGGGCGACAAGGGCCGTGGTGGCCACAGACCGGCCGAGAGTCACTTCTACACTCATCTACATTGGGGAAATCGCCGCCTGATAGCCTCCAGTGACACGTCAAAGGATTCTTTGTAGTGTAAGCCATTAGCTGACGACTTCGGGTATTGCTAACGCAGTAGGAGCGCATTCAACCACTCGAGATGTTGATGTGTCGGACAATTTTGTTCCCATAAGAACACCGTTTAATATAATAAGACGGTGTAAATTGCTGTTGACGTGTAGTTTCTTCCCTACAGATGTAGGCGACAAAACGGGAGACATCAGTTGCACATATCGTCCATATTTGTGGTCACAGCCAAAATTGTGGACACGCACGGCCAGAGTGCCTGCTACCCATATTCAAATATCTGTTTGTATTTTCAGTGACGTAGTCAAGTATGAAAACTGGGGGAACCGAATGAAAACATGTCAATGCCTTTCGAGGCTCGATGTATTTACATCCGTCCCGCCGGAGTAATTTGACGCATCCTAAACTCCCCCTTCATGGAACCACCACCAATGATACGCTGGTATTTTACTTTATCATGTGCAGTTGTGTATATACAGCAAATCAGGAGTACACAGGTTCGGACCTTGAGTGCAACAGGTCAAAATTCGAGATCCCTTCCTCTAAAATCTCACTGGAAACAAAAGTGAAAACAAAGATTTACAACTTGAAAATGAAGTGTCCTTGGATCTAGCCTGTCCCTACATGTAACGCTTTTTAGTAGATGCATATAGCCCAAAATATCTCTCCAGCTTGGTTTCCTAGCTACGCCACCATTTCCTGAAAAGTTACGAGGAGAAAACGGTGAGCGTATCTTTTCTTTTTGGGGTCCACATAAACCCTGAAATGGAGGGGTCTCGAGGGAGGTCGTTTTACACCCCTAAGGTTTTCCACGAACAGTGAAAAACGCTGCGCGGTAACGCGCCGAAATTTGGCCTAACCTTTCCGCATCAATTCGGCATGTTGTGCGAAAATGCTCAGGTCAGGTTATCTACGGTCAAAGTTAAACAAGGTCAAGTGAGGTCACCTCCAAAATAGTTCAACCAGTTGTCACGCTTTAACGAATAAATATATTTGAATACAACTTTCAGCGTTTGCTTATCTGCAGGGATGCAAGACACACTACAAAAATTTGTGATTTTTTTTTCGCTTTTGATGACATTTGTTTTGCCTATTTGCCCCTTAGGACTAAAATCGAAGATTCTGGCTAGAGTAAGGACTTTTTATGAGGGCAGGGTCTTAAAACAACGTTTATCGGTCTGCTCTACCCATTATAAAATAAAAATTGAAGAAAATGGAAAACTCAAAATTGTGAGACTAAAGGAAATCAATGTTGATTTTTGGGTGGGCAAACACTTCGGGGCCATAGTCGATTTTACCTTCCTTTTCAGATTTCAAATAAATTTGTGTTCTTAAAATCTCCCTAAAATGAACTTCCCATGGCCAAGCACATAATGTCAGTTGTGATCCCGTATACCCCTTGTTAAGTCACCTTTTTGTGGGAGGGGGGGGAATTTGTGGATGGTTTCGTCCCTTCTTGTCGAGAACTTTCCGATGACATCACTTTTGTGTTGTGCAACGCTTAGTTCGGATATTAAATGGGAGTATAAAGGGACCCCTCCCCCGATACGAGGTGTGAGAATCTGACCGGAAAAACGGCGCGGGCTAAGCTAAATTGATACCAAACGACGAGCTGATTCATCTGATGTCCCATGATTTCACCTGAAAGGAACGCACACCTGCATGATCCCCATATGCCTATTGCCAGACAGCTTAATTAGTGTTACATGCGTCTTTGAAGGCAGTAATCAGCAATAAACACAACAATTCTGACAACAGTTTGTATCACATTTGAGGGGCCGACCCGGCCAACTTGTCCGGGCAGCCTGTCCGGACAGGTCAGCCTGTCCGGACCAACCACCCGTCTGTGCCAACATCGAACGCATCCTTCGGCGTGACGCTGGAGGTGAGAGAAGCGACAGATACACGGACACAAGTAGACACCCTGTGCAATCTGCGCTGTATTTAAAACTATCACCTCCGATGAGATGGGCCTGCATATCACACAGCACGAGATGAAGCCACACAGTCAGTATCTGCAACTATAGTCACACACGACAAAAAAGAAGAAAGGAGATGGTTCATGATAACCTCGACTAACAACCAAATAAGTAAAACCGCTGCACCAGGAATACCAACCGGAAACAATGTCGCCAAAAGAAGTCCTGACCACTCCACACCCCGGACACGAGCGTGTGGCCATCTCGCGTCGTGACAGCGTAACGCGTCTGACGAAGTCCTGACCACTCCACACCCCGGACACGAGCGTGTGGCCATTTCGCGTCGTGACGGCGTAACGCGTCTGACGAAGTCCTGACCACTCCACACCCCGGACACGAGCGTGTGGCCATCTCGCGTCGTGACAGCGTAACGCGTCTGACGTCACAATGTGGACAAAGCTTGCCAGCAATCGCTGAGAACAGCATAACTCATCAAAACGCCAGGCGATCCAATCGGAACCAAGCCTCTCGAATCGGTGTGGCGAGCACACGGGCAGGTCTCGGCTCACCACGCGGCCGAGCTCGCCACTGAGCCACCACAATCGGTGTGGCGAGCACACGGGCAGGTCTCGGCTCACCACACGGCCGAGCTCGCCACTGAGCCACCACACTGCGGCCGGCACACTCGGCAGGTCTCGGCTCACCACACGGCCGAGCTCGCTACTGAGCCACCACACTGCGGCCGGCACACTCGGCAGGTCTCGGCTCACCACACGGCCGAGCTCGCCACTGAGCCACCACACTGCGGCCGGCACACTCGGCAGGCGCGCTGGCTGGTCTTTGGCGAGCACACGGGCAGGTCTCGGCTCACCACACGGCCGAGCTCGCCACTGAGCCACCACAATCGGTGTGGCGAGCACACGGGCAGGTCTCGGCTCACCACACGGCCGAGCTCGCCACTGAGCCACCACAATCGGTGTGGCGAGCACACGGGCAGGTCTCGGCTCACCACGCGGCCGAGCTCGCCACTGAGCCACCACACTGCGGCCGGCACACTCGGCAGGTCTCGGCTCACCACACGGCCGAGCTCGCCACTGAGCCACCACACTGCGGCCGGCACACTCGGCAGGTCTCGGCTCACCACACGGCCGAGCTCGCCACTGAGCCACCACACTGCGGCCGGCACACTCGGCAGGTCTCGGCTCACCACACAGCCGAGCTCGCTACTGAGCCACCACACTGCGGCCGGCACACTCGGCAGGTCTCGGCTCACCACACGGCCGAGCTCGCCACTGAGCCACCACACTGCGGCCGGCACACTCGGCAGGCGCGCTGGCTGGTCTTTGGCGAGCACACGGGCAGGTCTCGGCTCACCACACGGCCGAGCTCGCCACTGAGCCACCACACTGCGGCCGGCACACTCGGCAGGTCTCGGCTCACCACGCGGCCGAGCTCGCTACTGAGCCACCACACTGCGGCCGGCACACTCGGCAGGTCTCGGCTCACCACACGGCCGAGCTCGCCACTGAGCCACCACAATCGGTGTGGCGAGCACACGGGCAGGTCTCGGCTCACCACGCGGCCGAGCTCGCCACTGAGCCACCACAATCGGTGTGGCGAGCACACGGGCAGGTCTCGGCTCACCACGCGGCCGAGCTCGCCACTGAGCCACCACACTGCGGCCGGCACACTCGGCAGGTCTCGGCTCACCACACGGCCGAGCTCGCCACTGAGCCACCACACTGCGGCCGGCACACTCGGCAGGTCTCGGCTCACCACACGGCCGAGCTCGCTACTGAGCCACCACACTGCGGCCGGCACACTCGGCAGGTCTCGGCTCACCACGCGGCCGAGCTCGCCACTGAGCCACCACACTGCGGCCGGCACACTCGGCAGGCGCGCTGGCTGGTCTTTGGCAGCGAGCCTGAGCGCCAAACGGTCATCACGAAAAACAAGCTGACGTACCAGCATAGAGCACCGGCGACCACAGCTCATCTCACCGGTCTTCATCTGTGGTGGTCTCACGCAGATCCCCAGTCACCACGGGAGACCACAGCTCACCTCGCGGATCTTCGTCTGTGGTGGTCTCACGCAGATCCTCAGTCACCACGGGAGACCACAGCTCACCTCGCTGGTCTTCACCTGTGGCCTCACACAGCTCCCCAGTCACCACGGGCGCCGCCGCACACATGCCCGTAGTCACCAGCGGCGACCCTGCACACACATCACCAGCTACCAGCGGCGCCCCTGCACACACGTCACCAGCTACCAGCGGCGACCCTGCATACACGTCACCAGCTACCAGCGGCGCCCCTGCACACACGTCACCAGCTACCATCGGCGACCCTGCACGTGTCACTAGTCACCATCGGCGACCCTGCACACGTCACCAGCTACCAGCGGCGACCCTGCACACACGTCACCAGTCACCACCACTACCACTAACTGACTGAGCTGTTCACCTATTCACCATTGTGATCTGGTGCCGTTCCCTAACCACTGGCTGAGACCCACACAGTGCGAACTCAGCGCCACGCGCAGTGTCTCTGCGCACTGCGTGGAGACGCTGACAGTGGAGACGCTGACAGTGCGTTGGCGTCACGAGATGACATATCCAACGTATCCGGGAGCTTAACGTTGGTGGTGATGGTCCAGAGTCGGGTGTCGCCGCAGCGCAAGCAGCAGTCTTCATGTCGTCTGTTCTCGGGCGTATCTGCCTCCACAGCGCCGGCAGCACCTACTGGCCTTCCCGGCCCGCACCGTCCGCCGTCAGTCCGCACAGCTAGCTGTACGAGTTGGCCTTGTGCTTTGGAAGAAACTCGAAGTTTTCTGGAACCTTCCCCAGGAGCATTTCACTAGAACCGAGAGAGAGAGAGAGAGCAGTTAGAGGGGCCAGATCTCTGGACGAACCGTGCAAAGCAGAGCCAGGTGGTCAAATCCTAGTCATTGTCAGCTACCCTGCAGTTAATGCTTTCACATATTTTCGCTTTGGGTGGGGCTACACGACCTCGGCCGGCTGCACCGCTAGTTATCCAGACTTCATGGCGCCCCAGCTGCTGTGATTGGCTATCCAGTCGAGAGGTCGTGTTATCGCCCGCACAAGGTGCCCTAAGGCGCGCTGCACTAGCGAGGGCAAGAAGCGGACTCCCGTGCTGCAGGCACTATATCTGCGCGGGCACGGAAAGTGGGGGCATGCCCCATATTTTTTGGAAGATAATTTAATGCATTGAATGCTTATATTATTTGTTGATAAAAACAAGTGACCCTGAGACAGCCTCGGGGCCTTTCTTTCAACAAGAAAGGCCCTGAGTTTTAAACAACTTCAAAAGGCCCGTGCCACGGATGCTGGCTCCATAGTCCTTACTGACCGTGAACGGTGCGGCATCGGCGTGCGACATCAATTTCGTACAATGCTGAAACCACCACTTCATATTTGGTATGTCATATCTCAGTCATGTTGAAAGTTATTGACTTGAACCTTGCTATGAATATTCACAATCCGAGTTTGAATTACACATATTCGGTTCTTCGAAAGAAGTTACAAAACTAAAAAGGATATTCCTGTTTATTATTACAATTTTTTTACAACGTTGCACGAAAAAATACTAATTCAGAGATGGCAGTATTATTGCCCATTAAATGCGCTGCGAATTAGCGAAAACTGATTGCAAATATGCACGTTCCTATATTTTTTTTTTGCGTTTTTCCCGCACACCCTCCATTTCGTTCAAAAGTCGAGGGAGGTGGCGTCACTATGACACTTACATCCGATCCATAGTGAGCTAAATTTCGTTCTTGCCACAAGCTATGGAATTGATGTGCGAACAGGTATTAGAAGTTTCAACTTTATATCCTTGCGCGGGTTCAAGTTATTAAACAAACCGTCAGGGGTCAGATCTCTCCCCCTCAGTGGGGAAGGGGTTAAAACCACGGACATTCTCTATCACGCCTGGCACATGGCAGAGCCAGACCCAACGTAGTTAATTGTTGGGTCTGAGGGCGCGTCAACTGCTGAGGTCATTCTGCGCCCATCAACTCTTGCATTAGCAAGAAGTAATAGTTAGCAATGCATGATTTATAGCCATCGGCCAGCAGAAAGTAAACTGAGCTAGATGAGTCGGACTCAATCACCGAAAACGACAGTAAAAACACAGTAAACAACAGCAAAGGACAGTAAAATATATGGTTCGTCATTGTACACTTCACTGACAAACTTTACAGTACGACTGCCAGATCTTAAAGTAGTTAAGGTATCTCTGCTCCCTCTCAAACACTCCAAATATATCGGAAACTTTCCGTCCGATTGCGCTGCCAAAAATTAGCATGATTCGTCGGAATTGGAACTGCTTTTTGAGAATCCAATAATGCACAGATTTGTCGAGAGGATTCGACTTTTAGGAGCGTAAATACGACATAGGCGGTCATTAAATATTCTGAATAAAGGTGTCAAGCTGATGCCTGGGAAACTCGCCAAATGTTCCGGACTTCGATGGTTAACAAATGACAGGCGAACAAATTTCCGCGGGGAAGCGATTAGCTCCGCACCGCCACCATCTGGAGAAGGTCCTTCGACCGCAGCACGCCACGGCATACCGTGCTAGGCAACAGCCCGCTATTTAAAGGGATACCCATTGCGAGATCAGCGCCATCTGCCGTACACTGGTGGTATTGTCATTTCTGTCGTGAGCTGGTGGCATTGTCATTTTTGTCATAAACTGGTGGCACTGTCATTTCTGTCGTGAACTGGATGCATTGTCATTTCTGTCGTGAGCTGGTGGCATTGTCATTTTTGTCATAAACTGGTGGCATTGTCATTTCTGTCGTGAACTGGTGGCATTGTCAATTCTGTCGTGAACTGGTGGCATTGCCATTTTTGTCGTAAACTGGTGGCACCGTCATTTCTGCTCATGGATGATAGAAGAGGAAAGTTGTATTGTCGATAATTAAAACCAAAAGCTCAACAAACCCTTTTGAAAAGAAGCCCTTCTGTGCGGAGTCTCACCAAACTCTAGTGTGAACGTTCGTGGGGTTGATTGACAGGATTAACGGTCCAAGAAAAAGCTCCATAAACAGACACCCTCTTGTGCCGAGTCTTACAAAACTTCAGTTTGAGCGCTCGTGTGCTTGATTGACAAGATTAACGGTCTGAAAGAGAAGCTCGCTAAAGCCATTTTATGTGGAGACTTACAAAACTCCAATGGCAGCACCCGCGGACTTGGCCAGCCTCACAACAAAAACTGATAAAATCATACGCTCAGAACCAGCATGCTACCACTAGAGGTCACGTTCGCCTCGCGAGGGTACCCCGCACACCAAAATGCTTGCCAATCTGAGTGATTTCACAGACAATAGGTTTCTCTTTGAGGCCTTCAATATGTAAAGCATCCACCATGACCCTTAAGCGCACGTTCGTCTAAACCACCGGCGTAGTCTATGCCCAACAGTTGCTTGCCATTTTAAACTTGCGCACGAAAACTGCATCCATATGCAGTTGTTGGTTTTTGCTTCCATTTTGTCGATTGTTGTATACATACAAGTGTCGATATAGAGGCCGTACCAATAACACGCATACAATGCCCGTTTTTTTATCTCGCGTGGCTAAGAACTATAACAATACCAGAGCTAAGCAGAACAAAAATTGATCAATGATCCAGAAGTTAATTCCCGACACAGAAGCGCGAAACATACAACAAGACGACCGAACGAATTATCTCGGAAAGCATCAGTAGAGCCAAGTATATGCGACTGAGATGAGCTTAGACAAAACAAAAACGGCGCAATGTCATGGGAAGGCATGCTTACCCATGGCGGCTGTTGTCATAGTTACTTGACGGTGAACCGACGACGGCTGTTGTCACAGATACCCAACGGTGAGCCGATGACGGCTGTTGCCAAGGCTACCTGACGGTGAGCAGACGACGGCTGTTGCCATGGTTACCTGATGGCGATCCAGTCGCGACAGTCGGCGCTGGCCATCAGCGTCTCCAGATGGTCTCGACCGCGGAAGGCCGGCGGTCGCTCATTAATGCGCTGTGGGGGCGCCTCCAGCAGGCCGGCCGGTATGTACCGGTACAGGAACGACAGCCACTCCAGCAGAAACCGGCGCGTCTTCTCCACACCCTGCAGTGACGCCAGATGAGGTCAACGGCGCACAAGTCCCCTGAATTCCCCTCTTCTCCGTCCTCTGGCTCGCCTCGAATCGTTACAAGCACATATTTCTGGAAGAGCCTCCTAGTGATCGCAATACGCGATAGTTCGTGCGAATATATATATATATATATATATATATATATATATATATATATATATATATATATATATATATATATATATATATATATATATATATATATATATATAACTATCAATGCAGATTACACAATCAATACAAACCAGATATATAGATAGAAAGACAGACAGATAGATAAACAGACAGAGGCGGTATGACTGAATCCCAATCCCTGCCTGACTTCCCCAGTCATGTGCCCTAAAACAATTTGTGAGCAGAACATTGTTGGGATGATAGGCAAATAATATTTGATGCATACTATTGAACCTCAGACTTAACAACAACATTGAACACCAATAGGTGAATATTTCTAGCCGCGTAATGCATTTTATGTACGGATGGTTGCTAAGTAACCAAGCAACAGGAGCTGTCATACTGAGGCTATAATGTAGGCCTCTTGTAGGCCATAATGACACGCCAGGCTCAAAGTTCATATGATGCCAGTTAACTTAATTTCCTAGGTCGGGATATGGTTTTAAACCACACAACTTTCCCAATGGACAATAACAAAGTCAATAAGAATTATTGCCTATAAATGCAGCACAATGTCCTACTTCATTAGTATGCGGAGGGTGAATATGAGACATTTGCAACATTTCGTGTCATGATATGGATATCTGAACACCGTCAGGAAGTGCTGAATGAAACATCAAAAATACCATCGGGCCGTTTTACGACGTACTCAGGTGGTTCGTCATATAGAACCGCCGCTCTGTCGCACCGAACGGTGACTGGCGAGCTGCAAATCAGCGTGGTCAACGAGCCGCGAACACCGGCAACACCTCGTCTACCAGACGGATCCGCTCGTCCCGGACGCGCTCGCGCTATTCCGGGAGTGCGTGACACGCGTCACCACCGCGGGCTGCATCAGAAATGTCGAACGAACTATCATCAAAGAAAGCAGTAACGCGCGTATCCTCGGTGCAGGTAGAAACTGAGAGCGCTCGCCGAGAGAACCAGCTCGCCAAGTCAGAGGAGCCCAGGCGCGCAAGACCAGGAGGCCCAGCGCGCTAGGTCAGCGGAGGTACGCCGCGCTATATCAGGAGGCCCAGCGCGCCAGGTCAGTGAGTGCACGCGCGTCAGATCAGGAGGCCCAGCGAGCTAGGCTAGCAGAGGCCTATATATGTATATATATATATATATATATATATATATATATATATATATATATATATATAATATATATATATATATGTATGTATGTATATATGCATGCATGTATGTATGTATATATATATAAATATATAAATATATATACATATATGCATATATCGATAGCATGTACCATCCATCCATCCATCAATCCACCCATCCATCCACCCATCCATCCATCCATCCATCCATCCATCCATCCATCCATCCATCCATCCATCCATCCATCCATCCATCCATCCATCCATCCATCCATCCATCCATCCATCCATCCATCCATCCATCCATCCATCCATCCATCCATCCATCCATCCATCCATCCATCCATCCATTCATCCATTCATCCATCCATTCATCCACCTATCTCTCTCCTTCTCTTTCTTTCTCTCTATCCTCCACTCCATCTCCCTCACTCCCTCTCTTAATTTTACAACAATTTTACGACCGGCCCTGGGGCTAAGTACTGCAGCATTAGACGCAAAAATGTTGGAAATTACGCTGGCTGGTGCCAAATATCGTTGAACCGCGTCCAACTTGCATCCTATACATATAAAACGATAGCGCCACTTCGCCGGCCGATCCGGGGGCTTCCGTGCCCGCGTGCGAAACAGTACGGTTGGTTGGGTGGAGTCATTAGAACGGCAGGCAGGCTGGCTTAACAGCCGCAGTGACGCCGACTGGTACACAAGGCGGCAGGCTCAGTCTGACACAGCATAGCCTGACGACGCAGCAATGAACACGGGGCTGGCAGCAGAAATGGACGCAGACATGCGACGAAACGTCGCCGTTAAGAATCAGGCGCAACGGACGCGGTGACGTACCTCTGTATCGCTTCCCCAGTGTTCCATGCCGTAATTGGTGTACTCCTTCAGTAGTTCAAGGCGCTCTGACGAACTGGAAACCACACAAATTGATGACAACGCGCGGATAATGTGATGCGAAACACCCGACCACTGTCACCGATCGCCACCGTACATGTTCCCAGCATTGGTCGCCCGCACATGTGATTTGGAACTGCAGGGGCATAACGTTAAGCATACCAACGCATCCTCCATGCAAAAGCAATCTTTCACTTATAAAGTTAACCCACTCATATCGCATACCTAATGCGCCTTTTCAGGGGATGGTGTCAGTTGCAGCTGTGCTTGTAGCTTGTTCTGTGCGTCTGTCTGCGGCCGACATAAATCAACAGCACCAGGCCGCAATATCGCAGACCAGTTCAGTAGCGGCAGTACGCCATGGCCTGGGTCAGTGCACGCACGAGGTGGTGCCCCATATCTATGCTAAACACATTCGCAGGCTGGTGCTCGCCTCTAGACTAAACACATCCACAGACTGGTGCTCGCCTCTAGACTAAACACCCACAGACCGGTGCCCGCCTCTAGACTGAACACATCCACAGACGGTGCCCACCTCTAGACTGAACACATCCACAGACTGGCGCCCGCCTCTAGACTGAACACATCCAACAGCACTGCCAGAACCAGACCAGACCGACAACACCAACAGAACCAGACCAGACCGACAACACCAGCAGAACCAGACCAGACCGACAACACCAGCAGAACCAGACCAGACCGACAACACCAACATAACCAGACCAGACCGAGAGCACCACCGACAGAACCAGACTCGGCCGACAACACTATCAACAGAGCCAGACTCGGCCGACAACACTATCAACAGAGCCAGACGCGGCCGACAGCACTAACGACAGAACCAGACGCGGCCGACAGCACTACCGACAGAACCATACTCGGCCGACAGGATTACCAACAGAGCAGACGTGGCCGACCACAGCCACCGACGTACCTGATGTCCCAGGTGCGGCTCTCCTTGATCTCGGTGAAGATCCAGGGCTTGATGAGCGCGCCGCGCGCCACCACGATGCCCGCCACACCAGAGGCGGACCGCTTCGCCTGGTACTCCTCCCAGGACAGCACGTCTCCATTGCCGAAAACGGGCAGCGGCGAGGCGGCGTGCGCACACTCGGCCACGTACGACCAGTCGGCCAGCTTGGTGTACCGCTGCTCACGGGACCTGCCGTGCAGCTGGCGACCCGGGTCACAGGTCAGAGGTCAGCTGGCGACCAGGGTCACAGTCTGGCACACTCCACAGTTTACTGGTGACGCGGCAGAGGTCAGCTGGCGACACGGGGGTACAGGTTCGAGACCTGAAATATAATTTACTCACACAGGATCATGCATTTCTAAACACAAAAAAAATCATTTGGCAAAATGAAGAATGCATTGCCCTGAAAGCCTGCTGGGCTGCTGCTTAAGTCAACGGTGTTGACAAGGATTACTACCCTCTTATCATCATCGCGAACTTAAAGTACTTGGAAGAACCAGGTAACCTTGGACCTCAAAGACTACAACTGTGCTGGGTGGGATGTACGCCTTTACTATCCACTGGACGATCGTCCTTTCTGACGACAGAAGTGCTTTCAAACCCCGAGAGAGGGCAGGATGCTACCGCAAGACGATGGGGCACCAGTATATGGTTCATAATTGACCTGGCCCTGCCATTTAGCTGCAAAGATCTTCACCTCGACGCAGGCCACCTCCACGAAGGCCTGCCAAATGACGCGTGTCTTCGCGTTATTCACCCGGGCGGCATTCATATCGACCAAGGAGGACCTTTCAAAGCGACTCAGCCCGCCCATGTGCAATACAAAAATATTGGCGCAAAGCAAGCTGAGATAATTATTATCGCAGTTCGTCATAGACTTCACCACCAGCATGCCCGCCACCACAAACGTCAGCATCTCCTGGGACACCTGCGTCACTGCGAGACAAGGCTCATCTGAGCAGACCAAGGGCCACATCAAGGCTTCGTCCACGACTTCCATTAGCAGTGGAGAGTCGGTCATTAGGCCTTCTCGCCGCATTTCTCTCAATCGAACAGCCGGGCAGATGGACAGCAATAAAACTCGCCTTTTTACTGCTATCTCAGTCGTAAAAGTCAAAAGCTGCTGTTGGATACCAAGGACCACCCGATTCCTCCACCTGGACGCGCAAGGTCCCCCAACAGGGAACACGTCAGGATTGGAGATCCAATCGCCGCCCCACATCGTGGGCATTTGCGAGATTTGCGAGATTTAACAAACCGATTCCATACAATGGATTAATATTTGGTTTGTGTCAGATTACAGTCAGATACATTTCACAAACATGAGCAAAAATGAAAGCAGCAAAACAACGGTATACAGGGAAAAACCGAACACGTGAAGTCAATTCATAAGACGTTGTCCAGCATCGCGACGAACTCGCCCCGTGTCCGAGAAGTGGCCGGCGGCAGTAGATTCCAGGCCGAGGCTGCCCGGTACATCGGGATTCAGCGCCCACCGTTGACAACCACGTAAAACACAAACCTCAGTTATCAAACTATATATACACATTGTCTTAGAGTAATCTGAGAAAGTTTCAGCCCCTTCAGCGAATAATGGCAGTGCGGAGAGCCAAAAACTTCGAACTACTACCAAGATAAGCCCCGGATTAAGGAAGTCTTCAAGTATCGCGCTCGCAAAAAGCCGCCGAGAGGACGGGCTTAGGTGTTGTGTGCTGCTTCCTACGTTGTCGGAACATGGTCCCTAGACGGCAGACCCACGCCGGACAGCAGACAGGGGAGACGTCAGCCGGACAGCAGACGTCAGCCGGACAGCAGACAGGGGAGACGTCAGCCGGACAGCAGACAGGGGAGACGTCAGCCGGACAGCAGACAGGGGAGACGTCAGTCGGACAGCAGACACGGCAGACGTCAGCCGGACAGCAGACAGGGGAGACGTCAGTCGGACAGCAGACAGGGGAGACGTCAGCCGGACAGCAGACATGGCAGACGTCAGCCGGACAGCAGACAGGGGAGACGTCAGCCGGACAGCAGACACGGCAGACGTCAGCCGGACAGCAGACAGGGGAGAAGTCAGCCGGACAGCAGACAGGGGAGACGTCAGCCGGACAGCAGACAGGGAGACGTCAGCCGGACAGCAGACAGGGGAGACGTCAGCCGGACAGCAGACAGGGGAGACGTCAGCCGGACAGCAGACACGGCAGACGTCAGCCGGACAGCAGACAGGGAGACGTCAGCCGGACAGCAGACAGGGGAGACGTCAGCCGGACAGCAGACACGGCAGACGTCAGCCGGACAGCAGACAGGGGAGACGTCAGCCGGACAGCAGACAGGGGAGACGTCAGCCGGACAGCAGACACGGCAGACGTCAGCCGGACAGCAGACAGGGGAGACGTCAGCCGGACAGCACACACGGCAGACGTCAGCCGGACAGCAGACAGGGGAGACGTCAGCCGGACAGCAGACAGGGGAGACGTCAGCCGGACAGCAGACAGGGGAGACGTCAGCCGGACAGCAGACAGGGGAGACGTCAGCCGGACAGCAGACACGGCAGACGTCAGCCGGACAGCAGACAGGGGAGACGTCAGCCGCGCCGGGCACGGCACAGACTCACAACGGACGCGGTCAGAGTCGGACACAACCAATGCAGAGCAGCAGTAGTGGCGTAGCCAGGGCTCCCAGCCGTTCCAAGACCCACCGCCAGAATTTTCGCGAAACAAGGAGACGAGGATAGAGAGCGAAAAAAGAAAGAGGGAGAGAATGAGAGATATATAGATAGACATAGAGATACATAAAGACTGAAAGGATATATATATATACATATAGACATATAGATATATAGATATAGAAAGGAGAGAGACAGAGAGACAGAGAGACAGAGAGAAAGAGAGACAGAGAGACAGAGAGACAGAGAGACAGAGAGACAGAGAGACAGAGAGACAGAGAGACAGAGAGACAGAGAGACAGAGAGACAGAGAGACAGAGAGACAGAGAGACAGAGAGACAGAGAGACAGAGAGACAGAGAGACAGAGAGACAGAGAGACAGAGAGACAGAGAGACAGAGAGACAGAGAGACAGAGAGACAGAGAGAGAGAGACAGAGAGAGAGAGAGAGAGAGAGAGAGAGAGAGAGAGAGAGAGAGAGAGAGAGAGAGAGAGAGAGAGAGAGAGAGAGAGAGAGAGAGAGAGAGAGAGAGAGGAATCATTGTCATAGAGTAGAAAGAGAGGGTCATGAAAGGTCATTTTAAACTAGCTCAGGTCAAAGAGGACTACCTCCAAAAATGTATCAGAATCGATAACTCGCCTAAATGAAAAGATATTGGAACTCGGGACGTGAGTACAATTAGGCATTGTCTACAAGAAGTATATCTCGGGATTTTGTTTGAACTGAGGTGAGTGACCGGAGGTCACGGACAATTTCGGACCAATTCTCTTATTTTTGTAGTATGCA
Source organism: Ashinkailepas kermadecensis (assembly GCA_034440615.1). NCBI lineage: Eukaryota > Metazoa > Arthropoda > Thecostraca > Neolepadidae > Ashinkailepas > Ashinkailepas kermadecensis. The sequence continues at coordinate 67,682 of JAOTOM010003242.1, forward strand.
TGTTCTTCCAAACGAATTTTTCACTTCGCATACATGCAGACATGAGAAGTTCCTTTTCCAATTTTATTGACCTCCGTGGAGTAACCCAATGCCAGGTGAAGATGAAGTGCGCTCAGTGGGCAAAACATCTTTACACACTCCTGCCCTTACGGTATATTTCGAGTTTTCACGCCCTAAATGGTATCCATCAAACTTGCATTGCGCGACCTAAATCACCCAATGGAACCAAAACAATGAATCGCAGTTATAGTCAAGGTTCAAGGCCAGAGCTCTATGACAATTTTAATATTTATGTAGGCCATACACGTGAAAGTATGTGAAAATGAAGATTACCACTTGATTACAATTTGGCAGTGCTTACAACACATATCTTGGATTTATATTTGAGGTCAGGTCAGCGACCTAAAGTCACCATCAATTTTGACCATCATGGACCAATGTGATTACTTTTCTAAGATTAACTGTGTAATTAGCTCTCTAATGGCATGCGTTTCAACTTTAGCAGAAATGGAGATATAAAATGTTATTGAGAAGTAAAACTTTCTGAGGAAAAAAAACATTTTGAGTAAAAGAAATGTTAAAAAATACAACATAAGGCCATTTTTGGAACCCGCTCGTACGGGGCTCCCAATGATGCACAATTCGCATTCATGCACCACTTAGTTCAGAAGTTAGAGGAAGGGGGCCTTTAACAATCCCTCCCCCGAGACGGGGTGTGAGGATATGACCGGAGAGAACCCACCTGCAATTGGAAGCCATCATCCATTCAAAATCACCGCCTGAAACTGCTAGAAAAATTTGAAAGCCTTCATTTCTTTGTGGATTTATAATAACATGGTGTATAATTGCTCCACCATAAGCCGGTAAATTGTTTATTGCTTTTTGTGTATTGGCGTAAAACGCTTGTTTAAAACGCTAAAAGAACAGCGAGTGGATGTAAAGAAGTCCATTGTACGGCGAGTACTTGAAAATGTGCTGCACAGCAGAGAAGCATGACGAAATAGACCATGCTGAACAGTGTTCACTCTAGCACGTGGCACTGTCTAGAAGGGGAGAATCCGAGTTGTGTGTGGCACTGGCTAGAGGAAGAGAGCCCTATGGGCACGCCCCGCAACACAGAGTCCGAAGGCGGCCAGTAATTCAGGAGCATCCAGTCTCTCCCGGAAAAGACCGTGCAAAAACATGAGGTCAAACTCAGCAACTCGAGGCTTGATTGAGCATATGTCAAAATGAGCTAGTGGACTGTCATAGTCCATTCATTATACGGCGATGCTTGCTGGACTTGACAGCCAGCCACATTAACAAACTTGTGCTGACTACGCTCCAGGCGTTTTAATTTGGCTGGAGCTGCTCCCGCCCACACAACGCTCGCGTCAGTATGAGGTAAAAAGGTGCGCTTGGTGTCGAGAATAACTCCCAGGTCGTGTATCTCAGTGCGCAGTTCCAGCCGTGCAGGTTAAAGCAGCAGCCGTATTCCACTCCGGACCGGAAGTGCGCGTTGTAGGCGTACATCATGCTGCTATGTACGCGTTGTAGGCGTACATCATGCTGCTATGCTTGAGACGGACACCACTTGGGACTCGGGATAGCTGCATGTTTCCAATAAGCAATCCCATCATGCGGTGTTTGCCTTGGCGACGATCGCGTCAGAATGAGGTAAGAAGGTGAACTTTGGTACAGAGTGTTACCCTCAGCTCGCGCATGTCAGTGCGATATTTCAGGGCGGAGCTCTCGAATGTATATGTGGTCTGAAGTGCATCTGGAAAATGTGATTACGTTGCATTTTGTAGGGCTTTGTTTCAGGTACCATGTGCGCGACCTGGTGGGAGACAGTCTGTCGGCCAGGACGACGGTGTTGGCGGTAAGATCTAATCCGATGAAACAGTTTGATAGCATCGGTGTACACAATGCAATTTATTTTCATGAGACAAGAAAGGTCGGCTATAAAACATATGAACGGAAGAGGCCCCCAAGCGCTCCCTTCTGGCACTCCTGACAGGACCTGTGCCCAGTCGGAGGCTTGCCGTCTAACACGGCCCGCTGGCATCGTGGGGTAAGATAGGACTCGATCCGGAGTTTGTCAGCTCCGTGATGTCCAATGCTTTTAGTTGTGAAGACGCAGAGACTAGTAAGAGCCGATGAGAAGTCGGTATAAATGGTCGGTATAAACGGTCGGCATAAATGGTCGGTATGAATGGTCGGTATAAATGGTCGGTACCTACGGTGCACCTTCATGAATCGAGTCCCGTCCGTACTTTAGGAAACAGCTGGGATTTGAGGTGCAGGAACGCTTAGGAAGGAGGCTGTGCTGGTTATGCGGCAGTACAGGCTGACAGTGTGCCAGGCCAGCAAACACTACGCTTTCTTTTTCAAAGATGAGCACAGAGGAAGTAGTAAAATTCCTCTGTAGTTGTTGGGATTATTTTTGTCTCCCTTCTTTGTGGACTGGGATAATGTTAGCCTACTCCCACGCCCGCGGACATACGCCTTTGGACAGGGGAAGTTTACACAGGACTTCAATGGCCAACGCATGGGAACATTCAAATGGAGGAGAGTGGCGGCTCAATTTTCCCCGAGATACGTAAAATTGAGTCAACTTAGGGATGTTCAAAACAGGAATTTCAGGCAGTACGCCGACATGCAGGTCGGCATAAAACCAACTTTAGTCGACTATTTGCTAGGCATGGTGTGGGCCCATGACATTATGCTTGATATGAACGTATTTCGTTGCTAAAGAGTACGAATTGACGATGACATGCGCTTCATCGTCATGACACGTTTCTCGAAACACTGCAGGATCGGACAGCTAATTGCTCGGATTGGACAGTTAATTCAGGATCGGACAGTTAAATGATTTATTATTTGAGAAGTCAATGCATTTAACCATATTTCGGAGCCACATTTAAAACTAAATATCGCTCGTCTGCCCTGCCCAGGCACTGCCCGATGAAAATAATGGATGTTGTTCCTGGTGAGGGACCCAATGCACTCAACTCTATCTGAGCCACTTTTAGAACTAAATATCGCTGGACCTCTCCACTGGAAATTGCCAAATGAAAATAATGGATGTCGTTGGTGGTGGACTCAACGGTGCCTGGTAGTTTTAACTCGCGGTGTGGCGAGGGGTGAGGTGAACGGGGACGGATTATCAGCTCCTCGTAGCCTAACACGCGCCCTGGAGGGCCTCTGAAAATTACGCGCACTTGAGGGGAGGGGGGGGGCGGATTCCGCCCCCCTCCTAAGATTTCGGCTCCTATTAAAGCTGGAGTAAAGAAATGTTCAGTGTGGATGGGTACGGTAGTGAACTACATTGTGTGCAAATTTTATGACCCTAGGTCAATATCTTCAAGGTCAAATATGTCACAATTTGCTTACAAGAGGTACAGTGGCATCTGGGTAGCTTTTCTACATACATACAATAACGGGTTGTGTGTAGCCTTGCGGGGGTGGGTGGACGTAATAACGTGCTGTGCATAACATGTAGTGCTGCTACATCTAGCTTTAGACATGCAATCGTATTTGGTTTGCTTTTACATACACGCAATAGCGGTATGTATGTAGCTTTGCGGGGGTGGGTGGACGTAATAATTCGTGTCGCACCGGTAGCTCAGTTGGTTGGAGCGCCGGCCTGCACTCGTCTCCCCCGTCCTGACGAGACAGGGTTCGAGCCGCTTCGCGCGCTCGCATTTAGCCCCCGGCTGGGAGGGTCAGTTGGCAGCTGGCCCGATAAGGCCACGAGCTACCGGGCGGCCGTGTCGGTGCATTGACTGCACGTTAAACTAAGTCAAAATTCTGCCGTTGAACTGGAATTCATGGATCGGGTGGTGGGTGGTGGTGCGATAGACCGCGGTCTATCGCAGGATTGTGTGACGGTTTGCCACAGTAAATGATGGCGCCCATAATTTTTGCATGACCTGTGTGCCATTGGCATTTTAAGGCCTGTACCAGATCTCGATTATTCAGCATGTTCAAAGTTATTGTCAGCTAAGGGTCAGATGTACGTAAAAAGAACATTTGCTTTGTACCACAAAAGTTGCGATTATGATCCGCCCCGGTAGCACAGTTGGTTAGAGCGCTGGCCTGCACAGGTCTCCACTGTTCTGGCAAGACAGGGTTCGAGTCGCTTCACATGCTCACATTTAGCCCCGGCTGGCAGGGTCAGTTGGCAACTGGCTCGATAGGCTGGGGGCGAGCTACCAGGGCGGGCGTGTCGGTGTATTGACGGCACGTTAAACTCAGGGTCAAAATTCTGCCGTTGAACTGGAATGCATGGATCGGGTGGTGGTGCCAGGGTTCGCGCAACAAGCTCTGCTTAGCAATAGGACCCTGGTTCATAAAGCCACCCCAGCAAGAACTCGGAATACATCTATATTATAAAAAAAAACGTTCTCTGCATAACCCGTAGTCCTGCTTCATCTAGTTTTAGAGGTACAGTGGCATCCCATTATATTTTGTACCGTGATGTGCGAATATAACCTGAACATTTTGGACCTCTGCTAGTTAAAAAAACCGAATGTAGCTGGTTGCAGCTAAGACGAATGATTCCACTAGAAAATCAACACACAAAACAGCACCAAAAGAATTATCGGGCGGGGGAAATGTGAGACAGAGTTCCGCTGTCACCAGATCAGACCGGCTCGGTGACTGGGCGGCCCCGTCCCGCGACAGGGCTTCACCTATCTATTACGGCACCACGGTACGGCAGAGCGGCACCACGGTACGGCAGTACAGCAGAGCGGCACTGCGGTACAGCAGTACAGCAGAGCGGCACTACGGTACAGCAGTACAGCAGAGCGGCACTACGGTACAGCAGTACAGCAGAGCGGCACCATGGTACAGCAGTACAGCAGAGCGGCACTACGGTACAGCAGAACGGCACCACGGTACGGCAGAGCAGTACCGCGGTACAGCAGAGCGGCACCACGGTACGGCAGAGCGGCACCACGGTACGGCAGTACAGCAGAGCGGCACTGCGGTACAGCAGTACAGCAGAGCGGCACTACGGTACAGCAGTACAGCAGAGCGGCACTACGGTACAGCAGTACAGCAGAGCGGCACTACGGTACAGCAGAGCGGCACCACGGTACGGCAGAGCAGTACCGCGGTACAGCAGAGCGGCACCACGGTACGGCAGAGGGACACCACGGTACGGCAGTACGGCACAGCGGCACCACGGTACGGCAGAGAGCGGCACCACGGTACGGCAGTACAGCAGAGCGGCACCACGGTACGGCAGCGCTCTCCAGTTGTTGCCATCAGCGCGGCCGCCAGAGTTGAGCGTGTTCCAGCGGCGGCGGCCGCGGTGGCGGCCGCGCCCCGCTCGACCACCGGGCCCTGTGCCAAACGACACGCCCGCTCCAGGAGCTTTGCATTTAGAGCCGGGCATTATTTGTCGCCACCAGTTCGCTATTGGGACGGCCGGTCGATACGCGACACGCAGCCGTGCCGGATTTGTTACACGGGCCGGGGATTAGTCGCCGGCACGAGCGTCGGAAAAACGGGCCCCGACGAGCGCAGGCCATCGGAGCCGGCCGTGCTCGGCCGGCTGGTGGACGCCGATTTCGGCGCAGTTAGTTGTGGCAGCGGGACGGCGGGACGGCGGCGGGACGGCTGCCGTACGACTGCGCGACGCGCGGACTCCGCCGAAGCCGGCCGGACGCGCGCTGCTGGTGGTGCCGGTCTCACCTGGCTGGTGGTGCCGGTCTCACCTGGCGCGTGGCGGCGCCGTCCGGCCGTCCGGCCGGCCGGCCCGTCTAATGGGATCGGCAGTCGGCGCGGCCGGCCGGCACGCAGGCGGGCCGACGCCGCCGACGATGCCGGCACCTGCCAGTCGGAGCGCTCGCCGCGATGTGTCCGCCGGGTGGGCCGCGGCGGCGCGACCCGGCGGCGGCGGCGGCGGCGGCGGCCGTCGCCGCCAACGGCGCGGCCGTGGCGCCGGCAGAGCCACCGCCGCCGCCGCCGCCGCCGCCGCGCCCGGCCGCGCGCGCCATGGGCTACGGCAGCGCGCTGCTGTGCCGGGCGCTGGGATCGCGCCGCGCTGGCCCCACCGTGGTGGCCACGGCGCCGGCCGGCCTGGCGGACCCGGCGGCCGGCCGGCGCGGCTCGGTGGCCGCCGTGCTGGACGAGCTGGCGCTCTACGACTCGCGGCGCCGCTCGCTGCAGCTGCCCGTGCCGTCGCCGGTGGCGTCGCCGCCGCCTCCGCTGCCGTGTCCATCCGACCCGTGCCGGCCCGTCACCATCCGCGTGACGCCCGCCACGCCCGAGGTGAAGACTGAGTACCGCAGCCGGCCCGCCTCGCCCACGCTGAGCGCCGGCTCGCAGGCGGGCGGCGGCTGCGCCTGGTCCCGCCGGCGCCGGCGGCGCGCCTGGACGGCGGCGGCCGGCGACAGCGCGCCCGGCGCCGTCGGCTACGGCTCCGAGTGCCTGGCCGGCGTGGTGAGCGCAGTGCTGGCGCTGCTCGTCACCGCCGGCGTCGTCTACTGGCTGTACGCGTCGCACGACGCCTTCCGGCAGCGGACGTGACGGTGATCGGCCCGTGTGCAGGGAGCCGTCCGGCCACATGTGTCGAGGGGACAAACAGCGGCCGATACAGACACAGTGCACCCAACACACGTGGCGACCGATAGCCGAACTGTGCGCCAGTGAGTGTATGTCGCGCGTTACGCAGTGTTACAGGAGCGGCCAGCCGTCCGCACGCACGGCCTGTGTAGGAGGCTGTTGAGGACAGCGTGTCTTCCTTCCCATTGGTGGATCGGCCCGTCCATCAGTTATCGCCACGTCGCAGGATCGTCAGCCGTTGTCTCCGTCTCTCAAGTTCCCACTGTGGGTGTCAATCCGGCCGACGACGTATCGCAGCCTCTCGCCTGGTGAGGTGAAGTCAGCAGGTAGCCTCTCGCCTGGTGAGGTGAAGTCAGTCCGCAGCCTCTCGCCTGGTGAGTTGAAGTAAGCCAGCAGCCTCTCGCATGATGAGGTGAAGTCAGCCGACAGCCTCTCGCCTGGTGAGGTGAAGTCAGTCCGCAGCCTCTCGCCTGGTGATGTGAAGTCAGTCTACAGCCTCTCGCCTGGCGAGGTGAAGTCATTCCGCAGCCTCTCGCCTGGTGATGTGAAGTCAGTCCGCAGCCTCTCGCCTGGTGAGGTGAAGTCCGTCCTAAGCCTGTCGTCTAGTGAGGTGAAGTCAGTCCGTCTCGCCTGGCGAGGTGAAGTCAGTCTGCAGCCTCTCGCCTGGTGGGGTGAAATCAGTCCGCAAGCTCTCGCCTGGTGAGGTGAAGTCAGTCGGCAGTCTCTCGCCTGGTGAGGTGAAGTCAGTCCGCAAGCTCTCGTCTGGTGAGTTGAAGTCAGTCGGCAGCCTCTCGTCTGGTGAGGTGAAGTCAGTCCGCAGCCTCTCGCATGATGAGGTGAAGTTAGTCGGCAGCCTCTCGCCTGGTGAGATGAAGTCAGTCCGCAGCCATTCGCCTGAGAATTTCGGCCCGGAGACATGCGCATCGAGCAAAGCCTGTCATCGATCCCTAGCATCTGACTCCGGCCCATCGCCTCTCGCGTCTGACTCCGGTCCATCGCCTCTCGCGTCTGACTCCGGCCCATCGCCTCTCGCATTTGACTCCGGCCCATCGCCTCTCGCATCTGACTCCGGCCCATCGCCTCTCGCGTCTAAACCTGGTTCACCGCCTCTCGCGTCTTTGAATCTGCTGCCAACTCACCGCGTCTCGCATCCAACTGGCGCCGAGCTACCATCTCTCGCAAACAACATCGGCTCACGGCATCCGGCATCTGGCGTGGGCCCACGGCCCCGGGCATCCAGCAAGTCGGCGAGATCTCTGGCATCTGACGCCGGTCATCTCTGCAGGAGGCCGCCACTCGTTCGACGCCAAACGGTCCGGGAAAATGGCCCGCTCTATCCCAGAGCGGTGGTGACTTTAATCAATCCGCCGAGAGCCGAGACCCGAGCCGGCTTAATGGCGACTCATCGGCCGGCCGACGACCCCTCCCTCCCCGACACTAACGTCCCCGGCAGACGACCCCACCAACGTCCCCGGCCCGTCGCAAAACCCCATTAGCCTACCGGGCGCAGTGCAGTGAGCAGGCGTGTCATCGCCGAGGCCAGTGCAGTGAACAGACACGCCGGCCGTGCCGACACGCGCGACGGCGCGACTCAAGTGAGGCAAGTGCCCCCTGCCCCGTCATATTCGGCTCAGTCTCGTGCTGGCACACCGCATAACCTAATAAAGACAACAGTGGCTCTCAACGACGCTTTGCTCTGCACAAGCACCACATCGTCTGGCCCATACCACTTAAGCACTCGAGATGCACCCCCAGGCTCTCAGCAACACCCCACTTTCAACACGCGAAGGTGCTAGGTATAATTTGGCTCAGCGTGAAACCGTATCGCTCCAAGTAATGGGTACGTTAATGGGCGCGAAGCCCATTATCATCGCTACCGACACTAAATTTCAATAAACCATACCCATAACATGCCAAGCAGGGATACTTCGTCAACTGCCACACCACCAAAAAGAGTGATGTCTGGTTTATTATTTCGATGAGGGTTGTAGCCTTTTTAGTTTGCTTTTTAATTTGTTTGATGTGGTTTCACCGCCAGAGACCTCCAGGGACTAGTGCGAGGAAGTTGTTGGGATTTAGTTCGGTACCCATGAGCAAGGAGCTGAAACAATTCAGTGTCGCATACGTTTCATCCCACATCAGCTCATCAACAGCGGGCTACGTTTCTCCTTTTGACAGCAAAGACGCCTAAAAGCATAACAGGAGGGCGGTGGGTCCATATTCACAGGAGCTCCGGAGCGTAGCGGATAAATGCCCAAATACACATGGGAACGCAGTGGATCCACGCCCAAAAACGCACGGGAACGCAGTGGATTCATACATATCCCAAACATGATAACGCTGCCCGTTCGTAGACAAACAACCAATAACAGCAACCAACAACGATAACCAATAACAGCAACCAACAACGATAACCAATAACAGTAACTAAAAACGATAACCAATAACAGCAACCAACAATGATGACAAATAACAGCAACTAACAACGATAACAACGACAGCAGCAACTAAAAAGCAACCATTTGGCAGAGGATCGCGTCACTATAGAAACCCGGCCAGAATCCAGCACGACTTCAGTCCTGTCACCAACCATTATCCCAGCAGTACTCTGGTTACCGTGACAACGATGCTCCGGCGCCGTGTACAGGTATCAACGATAGGCACGGAACAGGGGCACCAGGGACACACGCCAAGGACGCAGGGCCGGGCATCATGGACAAGGGACGGATATCGGGGACAAACACCACCGATGCACAGCACGACAGACACCAGCGATGGACAGCATGGACAGACACCAGGGAAGGAAATCTGGAATGGTAATCAAAAAGAAACTGCAGGAATTCGCAGTGGCAGACAACACAGACAGACACCAGTGTTGAACGCCTGGTCGATTCGCCCCAAAACTCAAATAACCAACCAACCAACCAACCAACCAGTGTCGAACGCCAGGGATATACACCAGGGGCACAAACCAGAGCCGGGCACCGGAGACGGACACCGGAGACAGACACCGGGGCAGACGCCAGGGTCGGACGCGAGGTCAGACGCTAGGGTCAGACCTCAGGGTACGACAACGGGGTTCAGACGCCAGGGTCCCACACCAGTACCGGGCACCAGGGACGGCTATCGGGAAGTGGCGTCCCGCGGCGTCAGACGCCAGGGTCCCACACCAGTACCGGGCACCAGGGACGGCTATCGGGAAGTGGCGTCCCGCGGCGACAGAAGGCTGCCGGCGCTGTTGCCGAGTTTAGGAGCGGCGGCGGCGACGCTCTGTTCCCAACACCCAATAACTGGGCCGTGAAGAGGACGTCAGCGACAGTTGCACACCGCCGGAAATATTGCAGCCAGCGCCGACCGACGTCGCATTGACGAATTGATAATAAGATACAGCGCCGTCCGGTTTTATTACGGTCATTGCTCATATCCAGTCGATATGCGCCATCGACCGGGCCGAAGCCAGAGCCGTAGCGCGCCGAGATCGGCCGCGCGCCGCTGACCGCTCCAAAACAACGCACAAATTCGCACAAACACTCCAAGGCCAGACTCTCGGTCGGCACCCACACGCGCCGCAACACGTGCGCGCACTATCGATATCCGATAGTGTGGAGTGTGGCACGCGCGGCCGCGCGGCCAGTGTGGCACGTGCGGCTGTAGGGTGGTGGTGTGGCGGCGGCTCATCTGGCCGTGTATCCGATAGGACGGAGTGTGGCACGCGCGGCCAGAGCACACGTGCGGCTGTAGGGTGGCGGCGGCTCATCTGGCCGTGTATCCGATAGGGCGGAGTGTGGCACGCGCGGCCAGAGCACATGTGCGGCTGTAGGGTGGCGGCGGCTCATCTGGCCGTGTATCCGATAGGGCGGAGTGTGGCACGCGCGGCCTGGGTACACGTGCGGCTGTAGGGTGGCGGCGTGGCGGCGGCTCATCTGGCCGTGTGTCCGATAGGACGGAGTGTGGCACGCGCGGCCAGGGCACACGTGCGGCTGTAGGGTGGTGGTATGGCGGTGGCTCATCTGGCCGTGTATCCGATAGGACGGAGTGTGGCACGCGCGGCCAGAGCACACGTGCGGCTGTAGGGTGGCGGCGGCTCATCTGGCCGTGTATCCGATAGGACGGAGTGTGGCACGCGCGGCCTGGGCACACGTGCGGCTGTAGGGTGGTGGTATGGCGGTGGCTCATCTGGCCATGTGTCCGATAGGACGGAGTGTGGCACGCGCGGCCTGGGCACACGTGCGGCTGTAGGGTGGTGGTATGGCGCCGGCTCATCTGGCCGTGTATCCGATAGGACGGAGTGTGGCACGCGCGGCCTGGGCACACGTGCGGCTGTAGGGTGGTGGTATGGCGGCGGCTCATCTGGCCGTGTATCCGATAGGACGGAGTGTGGCACGCGCGGCCAGGGCACACGTGCGGCTGTAGGGTGGTGGTATGGCGGCGGCTCATCTGGCCGTGTATCCGATAGGACGGAGTGTGGCACGCGCGGCCAGGGCACACGTGCGGCTGTAGGGTGGTGGTATGGCGGCGGCTCATCTGGCCGTGTGTCCGATAGGACGGAGTGTGGCACGCGCGGCCAGGGCACACGTGCGGCTGTAGGGTGGCGGCGGCTCATCTGGCCGTGTGTCCGATAGGACGGTGTGGCACGCGCGGCCTGGGCACACGTGCGGCTGTAGGGTGGTGGTATGGCGGCGGCTCATCTGGCCGTGTATCCGATAGGACGGAGTGTGGCACGCGCGGCCAGGGCACACGTGCGGCTGTAGGGTGGCGGCGGCTCATCTGGCCGTGTATCCGGCGACAGCCTGGCTAGCACGGTAACGAGCCCCCCGGGCGCGGCATCGACCTGCGCCGCCACGTCCACAACACACACACACACCCTCACGCCGACACACGCACATACAGGCACTCGCCACTCGCACGCCGACACACGCACATACGGACACTCGCACACCGGCACACGCACATACAGGCACTCGCACACCGGCACACGCACATACAGGCACTCGCACGCCGACACACGTACATACAGGCCCTGCGCATTCACCGCACACCGACACACACACGTACGAACGCATACACACACATACATGCGGTCACGGTCACGGTAACGGTGACGGTCACGGTCACGGTCACGGTCACGGTCACGGACACGGGCAGGGGCAGGGGCACGGTCACGACCACAGCCACGGCCGCGAGCATGATCACGAGTATGCAGTGTGACCACACACGCACGGTCGCGCCACGTGTACGTCAGCCGATATCACCACACGGTGGCAGGCTGGCAAAATTCAACACACACACGTGTACGGCAAGGCAGCTGGCGGTGACAGACCACGACACAGCCAAAGCCGTGCCGCGCGACACCTGGCGAGGCCACGCGACACCGATGAGGCCCCCAAGGTAGGTAGCCGTTGATCCTGCACCCGCTCCCCCTCCCCCTCCCCGTTTGGGGCTAGACACAAATTGTCGTAATCGTCGCATATTATCTTACCTTGAGAAACGCTACGTAATTTGTGCTTTTGTTTTTACCCCGGAAGCCCAAATACGCATCTCCGAAGATATATGGTTTTAAATCTGGTGTCCCATGAAAACAATGCGCCATGCCAAGGCGGATGTCACGGCTATTTCACCAAGCGGTATAGATGTGGAAATTGCCGCCTGCAATATGTTGATTTTGAACAATTCGTCACCTAACGACTTCGTCAAACCTCATCTTGCTAATCAAGTTTTCTCATGAAACTTCCCCTGACAAACACCTAACATGACCGTGGGAAATGCCTGTCACGCTAATAGCGGCATGTCATACTTATAATCCCGACAGGTAACGACACGCTAATGTCGGTCAGCCGTGACATGCTAACGCTTTCGCAGACGAGTCGGTTGGTTATTGGTTTTACGACACGTCGACCGTTGAGTCATGTAGCGTCGCCAATCTCTCACGCCGACTGGTCGCGGGCGAAGAGTAGCGACAGGTGGGACTCGAACCCACAACCTTTCGATTGTGAGACGAGCATCTTACCCCTAGACCACTCGTCCCCTTCGCAGACGAGTCGGCACATACCCTAACATTGTGGAGGCGCATCGCTTCCACGCAAACATTCCGCTTCCTTGTGGACACCTACTGCTTCCACATGGACACCTACAATTGTCGTGTGTAGACTTACCGCTTCCGCATGGACACCCACCTTTTCCATGTGACCATATGCTGCTTCCATGTGGACACCCACCGTTGCCGTTTGCACGTGTGTTACCATGTGAACACGTACCGTTACCATGTGGACACATACAATTACCATGTGGACACGTACCGTTACCACGTGGGCATGTACCGTTACCATGTGGATACGTACCGTTACCATGTGAACACGTACCGTTACCATGTTGACACGTACCGTTACATGTGGGCACGTACCGTTACCACGTGAACACGTACCGTTACCATGTGGACACGTACCGTCACCATGCTGACTCCCCACTGGCCGGCGGCGGTGAGCAGAGGCTTGGCCAGGTTGACACCACGCAGTACTCCGGTGCGCATCTTGAGCGTCAGAGGAATATCGATGACGTCACATATGCTGCGGCACGTGTTCTCCAGCATGGAGCGTTTCCGCATCATGGCAGCGCCGCCACCCTGGACGGGAGACAGTGTCAGTGTCCCGGCACCCACAGTACCAGGTCACCAGGAGAGGCCGCCGACATCATGGCAGCGCCGCCGCCCTGGACGGGAGACAGTGTCAGTGTCCCGGCACCCACAGTACCAGGTCACCAGGAGAGGCCGCCGACATCATGGCAGCGCCGCCGCCCTGGACGGGAGACAGTGTCAGTGTCCCGGCACCCACAGTACCAGGTCACCAGGAGAGGCCGCCGACATCATGGCAGCGCCGCCACCCTGGACGGGAGACAGTGTCAGTGTCCCGGCACCCACAGTACCAGGTCACCAGGAGAGGCCGCCGACATCATGGCAGCGCCGCCGCCCTGGACGGGAGACAGTGTCAGTGTCCCGGCACCCACAGTACCAGGTCACCAGGAGAGGCCGCCGACATCATGGCAGCGCCGCCGCCCTGGACGGGAGACAGTGTCAGTGTCCCGGCACCCACAGTACCAGGTCACCAGGAGAGGCCGCCGACATCATGGCAGCGCCGTCCTGGTCAGAGGATATGTCCCGGTCAGTCCCGGCACCCGCACTCACAGTACCAGGTCACCAGGAGAGGCCGCCGACATCATGACAGTGCCGTCCTGGTCAGAGGATATGTCCCGGTCAGTCCCGGCACCCGCACTCACAGTACCAGGTCACCAGGAGAGGTGGTAACAAGTCGGCTGTCATCGCGCTGCTGGCGAGATCATCTCTCCCAGAGGCCGGTATGTGCGGCACTGGCGGACCTAGGGGGGGGGGGGGCAATACAGTCGTGGCAACCGCCTTGCGGTGAAAAAGTAACCGAACGGGCACTTATCTCTCCCCGCCCTTTGGGGCGGATAAATATTCGCGAATACAGTTTTACCTATACGGTCGTGGAGCAACTCTCCCGTGCTCAACAACTTTTCCAACAAATCCGTGGGGTCTGGTAGCTCGTCGAAGTTTACCAAAACCGACCGACTGTCCGCCTTGCTTCGCCCTCCCCTCCCCTCATCCCCTTTGCAAGTCGGCTCGATCCACCAGTGTGTGCCGGTATATGATGGTCGTCACAACTGCTGCACCGGCTCTCCACCGGTGTGTGTCGGTATATGATGGTCGTCACAACTGCTGCACCGGCTCTCCACTAGTGTGTGCCGGTATATGATGGTCGTCACAACTGCTCCCCGCGGGTGTGTGTGTCGGTATATGATGGTCGTCGCAACTGCTGCACCGGCTCTCCACCGGTGTGTGTCGGTATATGATGGTCGTCACAACTGCTGCACCGGCTCTCCACCAGTGTGTGCCGGTATATGATGGTCGTCACAACTGCTCCCCGCCGGTGTGTGTGTCGGTATATGATGGTCGTCACAACTGCTGCACCGGCTCTCCACCAGTGTGTGCCGGTATATGATGGTCGTCACAACTGCTGCCCGCCGGTGTGTGTGTCGGTATATGATGGTCGTCACAACTGCTCCCCGCCGGTGTGTGTGTCGGTATATGATGGTCGTCACAACTGCTGCACCGGCTCTCCACCAGTGTGTGCCGGTATATGATGGTCGTCACAACTGCTCCCCGCCGGTGTGTGTGTCGGTATATGATGGTCGTCACAACTGCACCACGTCGTGTGTGTGTCGGTATATGATGGTCGTCACAACTGCTGCACCGGCTCTCCACCAGTGTGTGCCGGTATATGATGGTCGTCACAACTGCTCCCCGCCGGTGTGTGTGTCGGTATATGATGGTCGTCACAACTGCTCCCCGTCGTGTGTGTGTCGGTATATGATGGTCGTCACAACTGCTGCACCGGCTCTCCACCGGTGTGTGCCGGTATATGATGGTCGTCACAACTGCTCCCCGCCGGTGTGTGTGTCGGTATATGATGGTCGTCACAACTGCTCCCCGCCGGTGTGTGTGTCGGTATATGATGGTCGTCACAACTGCTCCCCGCCGGTGTGTGTGTCGGTATATGATGGTCGTCACAACTGCTGCCCGCCGGTGTGTGTGTCGGTATATGATGGTCGTCACAACTGCTCCCCGCCGGTGTGTGTGCCGGTATATGATGGTCGTCACAACTGCTCCCCGCCGGTGTGTGTGTCGGTATATGATGGTCGTCACAACTGCTCCCCGCCGGTGTGTGTGTCGGTATATGATGGTCGTCACAACTGCTGCCCGTCGGTGTGTGTGTCGGTATATGATGGTCGTCACAACTGCTGCCCGCCGACTGTGGACAGAATAGGACCGGGCACAGGAGAGCTGAGGGGGACGGCTATCGACCGGCAGGACGGTTGAGGTGAGGACGGCTCAGGACGGAGCCGACCGACACAACGCTGACCGCCGCCGCCGCTGTCGGAGTTCCTGTCGAAGGCACGCTCGTCCCTGCAATATTTGTACCACTCCACTTCGTCTCCCCTGCAGATCTCCGCCAGCCGGGTCAGCCAGGCGCTGATGGTGGATCTCCGCCAGCCGGGTCAGCCAGGCGCTGATGGTGGATCTCCGCCAGCCGGGTCAGCCAGGCGCTGATGGGGGATCTCCGCCAGCCAGACAACCAGACGATGTTGGTGGATCTCCGCCAGGCGGGTCAGCCAGGCGCTGATGGTGGATCTCCGCCAGCCAGACAACCAGACGATGTTGGTGGATTTAGGGGTAATATCAGGGTATGGTGGACTGGGCTCCGCCAGGCGGGTCAGCCAGGCGCTGATGGTGGATCTCCGCCAGCCAGACAACCAGACGATGTTGGTGGATCTCCGTCAGGCGGGTCAGCCAGATATCCAGGCGCTGATGGTGGACCTCCGCCAGGCGGGCAGCCAGCCGCTGATGGTGGACCTCCGCCGGCCGGCGCGCCAGCGCTGATGGTGGACCTCCGCCAGCGGCGCCGGCCCGCTGATGGTGGACCTCGCCAGGCGGGCCGCCAGGCGCTGATGGGGATCTCCGCCAGCCAGGAGCCAGCCGCTGATGGTGGACCTCCGCCAGGCGGGCCGCCGGCGCTGATGGGGGATCTCCGCCGGCGGGCCGCGCTGATGGTGGACCTCGCCGCGGCAGCCGGCGCTGATGGTGGACCTCCGCCAGGCGGGTCAGCCAGCCGCTGATGGTGGACCTCCGCCAGGCGGGCCGGCCAGGCGCTGATGGTGGACCTCCGCCAGCCAGGCAGCCAGCCGCTGATGGTGGACCTCCGCCAGGCGGGCCGGCCAGGCGCTGATGGTGGACCTCCGCCAGGCGGGCCGGCCAGCCGCTGATGGTGGACCTCCGCCAGGCGGGCCGGCCAGCCGCTGATGGTGGACCTCCGCCAGGCGGGCCGGCCAGGCGCTGATGGTGGACCTCCGCCAGGCGGGCCAGCCAGCCGCTGATGGTGGACCTCCGCCAGGCAGCCGGCCGCTGATGGTGGACCTCCGCCAGGCGGGCCGGCCAAACCGTTTAGCGCGGCGGCGGCGGTGACGAGCATTAGTTCTGGGCGTCGTTAGTTTCCTTCAACGTCAGTTCGATGGAGGGTGCCGCACTAAGCGGCTTTGTGGAATAAACAGAGGGGGAAAGGCTTGCGATGGAAAGCACGGTGAAACACCGCAGCACCTATGCCAGTTCAACAGTTCTGAATGGTACAGTTAGGTTTCAGGTGCAATCACTATATTCGGTGAATGAGCCGGATTTCCGCAAGAGCGCAACTCATTTCGGCTGAAGCGGATTGGCTTACAATGCGCGTGTTCTGAAATTGGGCTCTTCGGCCGAATATGGTGCACGCATTCCCAACTTGCAATGTACTACACGGAATTGTTCAAAAGTTTTGCCCGTGCCTGAAATACGAGTAATTCTGCAAAAATTGGACTCGGTGTCGATCTCCACGGGCTGCCAAGGGGCTCGCTGCAAGTCCATATCGCGCACTGATCACGTCAAAGATAGTTGTCATGTTTCGGAATACGACCAGGCGCGTAAAAACAGGCAGCTGACGCCCGACGCGGTGCACCGTGCAGCCCTGCGTGCAGTCACGGTGCACTCAGAACGTCACCAACTGCCAGTCTGCTCGCCGTCCGTGCGGGCCATGTTCGTGTGCGGCCTCAAGGGGGACGACTGCGCGCCGTTGATGTAGCAGCGGCTGAAGCCCGACAGACGTCAGCTGACAGACTGTGCTGACGGCACTGTGTCAGCTGAAGCCCGACAGACGTCAGCTGACAGAGTGTGCTGGACGTCACTGTGTCAGCTGAAGCCCGACAGACGTCAGCTGACAGAGTGTGCTGGACGTCACTGTGTCAGCTGAAGCCCGACAGACGTCAGCTGACAGAGTGTGCTGGACGGCACTGTGTCAGCTGAAGCCCGACAGACGTCAGCTGACAGAGTGTGCTGGACGTCACTGTGTCAGCTGAAGCCCGACAGACGTCAGCTGACAGACTGTGCTGACGGCACTGTGTCAGCTGAAGCCCGACAGACGTCAGCTGACAGAGTGTGCTGGACGTCACTGTGTCAGCTGAAGCCCGACAGACGTCAGCTGACAGAGTGTGCTGACGGCACTGTGTCAGCTGAAGCCCGACAGACGTCAGCTGACAGAGTGTGCTGGACGTCACTGTGTCAGCTGAAGCCCGACAGACGTCAGCTGACAGACTGTGCTGACGGCACTGTGTCAGCTGAAGCCCGACAGACGTCAGCTGACAGACTGTGCTGGACGTCACTGTGTCAGCTGAAGCCCGACAGACGTCAGCTGACAGACTGTGCTGACGGCACTGTGTCAGCTGAAGCCCGACAGACGTCAGCTGACAGAGTGTGCTGACGGCACTGTGTCAGCTGAAGCCCGACAGACGTCAGCTGACAGAGTGTGCTGACGGCACTGTGTCAGCTGAAGCCCGACAGACGTCAGCTGACAGACTGTGCTGACGGCACTGTGTCAGCTGAAGCCCGACAGACGTCAGCTGACAGAGTGTGCTGGACGTCACTGTGTCAGCTGAAGCCCGACAGACGTCAGCTGACAGAGTGTGCTGGACGTCACTGTGGTGGCGACGGCCGAAACCTGCCCGGGCGCCAGCTGTAATGCTGCCTGTATGGTTGGTGCTTTACTGATACTCTGGTACACTACGTGCCATTTTCTCAACTGCGTATCGTCAGATTACGTCATTATATGATACTGTGCTTTGGTGCACCATACGTAAGCTGCTTCTGAGCCTCGACAATGCAGCTGACAATGGTGAGGACCAACTGTTCAGACAGTAAGGGTGGGGGGGGGATTCAGGTAGCATCGACTGTATGGCAATGTAGCTTCATGTATGTAGCATGCAGCTTCAGACAGTAAGGGTAGATATTGGAACATAATATGATGAGTGCAGTGCTTCTGCTTTGGCTGGGCTATTTTACTGAGGACTCGCTCCTCACTGTAGCAGGTGCATGCTTGCTAGATTAAAGGAGGCGTTTGTGTCCGCTGAACACACGAATCATATATTCAGACTGATTGATTGACAAGTAGCCATTAGCTTGCGAATGTCTGGGGCTTTATTTTAATGCACGCGGGTTTTGTCCAAAGCTTTCGAATCGCTTACGTCAATCAATGTAAATAGCTTTTGAACATCCACATTAGTTTTTGCGTACACACATGCAATGGTCAATGTGACTATTTATGACCGTTTTGCAAAAAAAATGAGGTAAGCTACGGACACGCAGATACGTCATACGAGATCAAATTAACTTCCCGGGTGACTTTAGGCGATAATTAAGATAGCCTATGTTGGGATTATACGGGCTGGAGGGGAAAACAACTGCAGAGTCATGTACATGTGTTCATGGTGCATCACAGACTGCGGGTACGGCTGCGTGTCACCACGAGATGGAGAATGGACTGCAAATGTAGTATAATATCTGCCCTCGTGAACTGCATAATAAACAGTCAAGCGACAATACCAAAAACGTTATTTGATGTCTTCTTATTGCCGTTAATATAAGGCCGTTTTGCTATCATTTGCATACCGTTAGCGAGTCAGTGTGCTCACCAGAAGCCGAAAGGTCGCCATCAGATGGCTAAGAGCCTGGTCGGTTAAAAACTACGCCGAAAGAATATTTGGCCAGACGGGAACTGAATCGAGCCGACTCGACCTATCGCTTGACGTTTACCAGTGTCACATCAGACTGACTGTGACTGACTAAAACGCTATGATCTAGCGCCATGGATTGAGCCGACTTGACCTCTCACTTGACGGTTGTCAGTTTCACATCACATTGAATGTGATTGACTGTGACTGAGTGTGACTGGCTATAACGCCATGACCTAGCGCTATGGATTGCTTGACAAGGTGAAACCCGAAATGCTTTTTTAAAATCGCATCATGAGCTCACGAGAACGTATCCTTCCATTCAGCAGACTGCAATATTGGAGTCAGTCCTGACAAGCCGGCTCGGACAGCTCCTGTCAAATCTGTCTTCGCAATAACAAATGATCCTCAAAACACCCTGGGACAACGTCGTCTGAAGAGGTGGAAGGCAAGTGGTGGATGGTGTCGGACAGGGCATCACCAGACCGCCGCGGTCGGGGGTGGGGTGGGTGTTGGCGACAAGTGCTGGCCACACAGGCTGACGACTGGGAGCTGCATGACCACTGCAGTCGATGCGCCCAGAAAATTCAAATAACCAACTAACCAACCAACCAACCAACCAACCAACCAACCAACCAACCAACCAACCAACCAACCAACCAACCAACCAACCAACCAACCAACCAACCAACCAACCAACTAACTAACTGACTAACCAACTAACTAACTAACTAACTAACTAACTAACGAACTACCTAACTAGCTAACACAACACAGGCTGACGGCCACCGCCGCTGCACCATGGCAAAACAAGATGACGGTCACAGACACTGTACCATAGCCACACAGGCTGACGGTCACGGCAACTGTACCATAGCTACACAGGCTGACGGTCACGGACACTGTACCATACCCACACAGGCTGACGGTCACGGACACTGTACCATAGCCACACAGGCTGACGGTCACGGACATTGCACCATAGCCACACAGGCTGACGGTCACGGACACTGTACCATAGCCAGACAGGCTGACGGTCACGGACACTGTACCATAGCCACACAGGCTGACGGTCACGGACACTGCACCATAGCCACACAGGCTGACGGTCACGGACACTGTACCATAGCCACACAGGCTGACGGTCACGGACACTGTACCATAGCCACACAGGCTGACGGTCACGGACACTGCACCATAGCCACACAGGCTGACGGTCACGGACACTGTGCCATAGCCACACAGGCTGACGGTCACGGACACTGTACCATAGCCACACAGGCTGACGGTCACGGCAACTGTATCACGGCCACACAGGCTGACGGTCACGGACAGTGTACCATGGCCATACAAGCTGACGGTCACCGCCACTGTACCACGGTCACCGCCACTGTACCATGGCCACAGAGGTGCCGCGCCAGTGTCGGTGTCAGTGTCAGTAACACGAAAAAGGTGCCGCGCCACAGTGTCGGTGTCAGTGTCAGTGACACGACAGAGGTGCCGCATCACGGTGTCGCTGTCAGTATCACTGACACGAGAGTACCGCGTCGGTGTCGGTGTCAGTGTCAGTGACACGACAGATGTGCCGCATCACGGTGTCGCTGTCAGTATCAGTGACACGAGAGTACCGCGTCGGTGTCGGTGTCAGTGTCAGTGACACGACAGAGGGGTGCGTCACGGTGTCGGTGTCAGTGACACGACAGAGGTGCGTCACGGTGTCGGTGACACGACAGAGGTGCCGCGTCTCGGTGTCGGCATGCATCAGTGTCAGTGACACGATGGCCAGTGCAACACATGCTGCCCATGGCGCGCCCGCGGAATAACTGCCAACTGTGGCGCGCGCCAGTCGGCGGCACGCCACGGCGCGGTGATGGCCGAGGCGGCTAACGCGCCGCTGACAGCCCATATTGCCCCGGGGATGGGCAGTCGCATCAGCCAGCGTCGCCGCGACCCAGCCGCCCGGCCGGGTGGAGGGAGCCGACGGCGGTCACCGACCGGCGGCCGCTGCAGCCACGCGTCCCGCCGGCCGCGCCATGCAGAGCCACGCAAATTCCACATCACTGCACGCATCGTCGAGCTGATGACGATCGTTCGCGTCTTTTGGCTATTTCGGAAACTTTGTTATTGCGAATGTTAAACAACGACCCAGTGGCTTAGACTCCATGGCACACTTGTCACTGTCCTTTGGATACATGAATTTGCTTTAAAAAATATAAGGGTGAAGGAAGGATTCGCCTGTACAATGGAACAACACAAATTCCGGTGATATATTTGAATACCGATCAATTTCGTTCTATATTCAATATCCAAAGTCCATGTTCCTTGTTTTGACAGAAACGAAAGAAAACACAAACTTATGAAATGTTATGTCGCACAATTCCATTTTACAGTCATCTGCTGACCTACGACCACCATGCGATATATGCTGACTTTCCTATTAGTAACAATTGTTTTTGTTTTTACAATGGCGGAGAAAAAGGAACACATATTATTTCACGTGATGCGTATGGTGCTATGTGGGTACGTTTCTTTGTGTGCTACCGAGCCAAGATAAAGTTTCAAGTCAAACATGCATGCTCAGGGCGCAGTAATTATCTCATAGTTGGGGAGGGAACAAATACCAACGCTTAATTTGGTTCCTTAGACGCAGCGCTAAATAATAGTATTATTGTTCAAACTTATCCATAGTAAAGGGATGCATTATGTTTTCGCCTCCCCAGATAAGAGAAAAGGTGCTATTATAACACAACCAACCGCTACAACACACCATGAATGCTTCGCCAATACTCCAATATAACACCACCAACCACTACAATACACCATAAATTATCCGCCAATACTCCAATACAACACCACCAACGACTATCATACACCATAAATACTCAGCCAATTGTCCAATATAACACCATTAACCATTGCAATATATCCCGGCGTTCCAAATCCCACACTGTAAAATGAAGAGGGAATCCCATCGAAACTGGATCTTGAGTCATTCGTATCGGTATCATTACGAGCGGGAGCGAAGCCCGAACGACTCTACTCGCGTCCAGATATAACAGGTTATGGGAGCGCCTCGAGCCCACCCGGTCCGGCTCCATCGCCGCACTTGGAACATGAATAGCCTACTTGCTAGTGTTTGAAGGTCGCATTAGTTCACTGAAAAATATTCCTGCCGTTTTAACCCTCTTATCCCTCATTGAATCACGTAGTCATGTCGCTATGCCACGTGGCGCGCGTGCCCCGGGTGTTACCGGTCAGATCCTCACACTCCATCTGGGGGGATTTAATGTTTGGAAATGTTCAAAACTTTGAGTTTTCAATGTTCTTGAATTTTCGTTTTCTAATGCGTAGAGCGCACCGGGAAACGTTGTTTTAAGTCAACTTTTTTTCATAAAAAGTGCTTACTTTAGCCAGAATATTCGATTTTAGCCCCAACCGGCATATATGCAAAACAAATGTCACCAAAAACGGCAAAATAAAAGAAAAATCCTCTGGTGCGTTTTGCTGCATCCCTAAAGATAAACAAACGTTAAAAGTTTCATTCAAATATTTTATCTGTAAAAGCGTGACGATTGGTTGACCTATTTTGGAGGTGACCTCACTTGACCTTGAATCACCCGGTAACCGCAGATGACTTGACCTCAAAATGTTCACAAAACATGTCAATTGATGTGGGAAGAGGCATATCAAATTTCGACGCGCGGCAGCGCACCGTTTCTTCACTATTGACGGAAAATTTTTGGGGGTGGGGGAGGGGGAATAACCCACCCCAGTGTTCATTTTGACTTTAATCAGCTATCCTCCTAACATTTCTTATGAAATAGGAAAGCTGAGCTTAAAAGGCGCTTTATGGCTACGCTTCCCTCCTCGCACAGTTAGCGAGGTGGATTCAATCGCCGATCACGTGGTCATGTCAATATGACACGTGACGCGCATGACCCGGGGCCGGGCAGTCGCGTGGCCAACGTCTGTGTGATACAGGTTATCGCGCCGAATGGCTGAGTGCTGCATACACTGAGCAGGAAGGCTGCGGGCCAGAAAGACTGTGACACACACGGTATCTAGGCTAGTTGGAAAACTCGGCTGTCATGAACGTTCTAGACACGCGCGCCACATTCGGCAGCTGAGCCCGATCTTGGCAGGAATGCAGTCACTTTTGGCCCAAATAGTTTGTTTTTCACTGCGCGTGTGTTGAAATTGAAAGCACTATTCACCGGTATCAGGCTCCTCCGCTAAAGATGGCGCACGAATCGGAAATTTGAATGCAGTGTGTCGAATTGTCGAGATAGGTTTCACTTATTTCTGGAATTCCTGTACTTCCGCGCGAAATTGGATACCATAAGTTCTATATGTCTGAGGGCTGCCAAAAGAGGGCGGTCGCAGTGGGATGCCTGCCGCGGTATGGTGCCAGATCCTGTACATGCAGCAGGGGAACTCCACGCCCCCCCCCTTTGCCCTCGCTCGTCCAGCACCCCCGATGACGTCCTATACACGTACTGGTGCAATAATGTCACATGAGAACAATGCTACGCAATATATCACGATAACATACAGAACGCACGAAGGCAAAAACGCCTTGGAAATATGGTTCAGTGGGCATTCCAGCACGTTGTTGCTCTGACGAAAAACATCTGCATACGCCAAACTGACCAGCCGTGGCTGAACTGATCACATGGCGTTAACGGCGGATCCCACCAGCCGTGGATGGGATGAACTGGTCCCGTGCCAACAGCGGACCTCACCAGCTGTGCCTGAACTGACCCACTGACGTCAACAGCGGACCTCACCAGCTGTGCCTGAACGGATCCCTGACGTCAATGGAGGATTGACAATCATCAACGCGATCAACGCGAAGCATAGTGTATACGTTGCGCACCATGAGTTATCCGCGCCTCTATATTTCTTAAGTCTCATAAGCTGCACATGATTGACATTCATATCCTGCGGATCTCTCGCGATGCTGTGTTGGCAAAAGGAAGCAACAGCTATGGTGTGACCACAACGATTGCTCACCTCCCATTTTTACCCATTGAGAACATTGAAGGAAAAGTTAACGACATAGAACTACGATTTTGGCGCTTATGCCATTAACAGAAGCAGCAATATTCAGAAGCAAAAACAAATCATTATTCAAAACAAGCTTGCCAAACATGACATGGCCTTGGAGAATCGATATAATGCTGTTTCTGCGACAGGAGCACTGCATTGGTTGTCGAATAGCATACAATGAATCGAATCGAATATGTTGTGAAAAGTAACAACACCGACCTACTGACAATATTACTTCTTCTTTTTGTCTCCTGTATCCAGCACTATCACATACTCAAAAAATTTCCGCTATGGAATTGCACATAAGATCGAAAAAAAGCCGAGAGCCGTTTTCCCAGGGAAATCGGGCTGTTAACTATCCAGACTTCAGGAAGCGGAATCGGCCGACGCTTCCGGCATGGATCGCGACTGCTTTAGCTTGCAAGGAATAAGGCTAATCGCGTTACAAAAAGCGGGCCGAATTTCAACTATTTTGACTTCATCCCTTGCTGACAATGCATGAGTTCTCAAATAGGAATGCAAGAGATAGTGGCGTGGTGCCTAGGTGGAGTTTGTTATCTTTACAGATGTCCCCGAGCCAATCCAATGCTGGCCTGAAATTGTGTCACCTCCCTGGCCTATTGGCCGGGGAGGTGCCCCTCTAAAATTTTCCTGGTCACCAGCCTTAACATGATTAGCTCCCTCCCCCTCAATACGCTTTCAACCGTGGCAGGCAAGACGGTTGCTTCTGAAATATCTTATTGTTTGACACTTCGCCAATAGTACTGCATTAACAGAATCAGACGCACAGCCAGGGGGCCGCCCCCTAGCAATGAAAAATACAATAGATCAAACAATAAATTGATATTTTTGCCATCCAAAACTTTTTTGCGCGCTTCGCGCGCCGAAAGCGTTCTTCTTCCCATGACACTTTTTTTGGTCTGGACCCATTAAGAAAATCCTGGCTGCGCCACTGGGCAGAATTCACCCCAAACTCCACCTTGTCCCGCCCCTGTCCTGCTATTTCAGGACAGTGCATCGGACTGAGCACGCCGATGGCGGAATCACGTAGTCAGTGTTCCCCGGCCCCACGGTGCCTGTGACCTGCCACTCAGACCGGCCACGCACGTGCGCCCCCCTCTCCCCCCTCCCCCGCGACTGACGAGGCGAGCCTAACGAGTGGGCGTCCACGTCAGACGATGGACGTGTGCCATGACTGCACCAGAGCAGCTGGCGTCGCTTCCGAACGACCAGCGTCGTCCCGATCGCTCGCGACCAACAATCGCCAGAAGCCGACTGAACTCCCACAAAGGAGATATCGCAACGCGTGGGAAAAGAACACCTCTGCGGAGGCCATCTGATCGGCAAAAACGCCGCCGGGAGATTTATGATCGGCTGTCGTCGAGCTGCATAGTGTCAGGTCGCTCAGCCCTGCATCGCCATGGAGTGGGAGCCTCGAGACCAGGGCTCCTCTCCCACCGCAGGCGGTCCCAAGTTCCGGGCCTTCACGTTGCCACGGCTGTCCCCAAGTCTCTCAGTCGTCCCCAGCCACATGAGGCCCCAAAACCCATCCCCAGCCAGATGAGGCCCCAAAACCCATCCCTGTCACGGCAGGCCCCAACCCCCCGTCACATCGGGCTCCAAAATCCAGGTCCCGCCACATGAGATCCCAAATCCGACTCCCGCCACATGGGGCCCCAAAACGCAGGGACATCCCCACATGGGATAAAAGCAGGCCCCTCTCTCGCCACAGCGGGTTCCAAGTCTCGAGCAACTACACGGTCACAGCGTACGTGTACGAAGACTCGAGCTCCTCTCTCACCGCAAGCGGTCCAAAACCTGGATTCATCGGACACTATGGATGTCCCAAGACGTATCCCAAGCCACAGCCTCACCACAAAGACCTACTGACCCAGGTTCCTTCTTCACTACGGTATACCCAAGACCAGGACCCATTTGTAGCCGCCAGGCGTTGCTCCTCTCTTCACAGCATTCCGCAGTCCCAGGCTTCTCCCTGACTAATGAATGTATCAAAACCGGGGTTTTGCCCTCGCAGCAAGGGATTTCCAACCACGGGCCCCTACCTCGCGGCAGAATGTTCCAAGACCTGAGTCCCTACCTTGGGTCAAAGGCCAAATTGGTCCAAAGGCCTGAGTCCCTCCCTCGCCAAATGGGTTCAAATGTCTCTCTCTCTCGCTATGACATACCCCAAGGTACGGTCCACCGCCTCACCAGAGGTTTCCAAGGTTTCAGCCACTCCTTCACCACAAGGCCAAAAGCTGGGGCCACTCGTCTTGCCAGACTTGTCAAATTGTCTGCCCCTAGACAGACGACAGTGCGCCAGTTGGCGCCCACTGCCAACCTGGCAGCCAGCACCAAGCAGCTTCCGCGCCTGCAGCCTTCCGACCGGCCCCACACATTTAGTGACGAACAGTTGCAGGGGGGGGGGGGGGGGGGGGCTGTGGGTGGGAGCAGCACAAACTGCCGTCCGGCGGCGGGCTGTCCGACACACGGCCCGGTCGCCGCCGGACAGTATTTATGTTGCGCTGCATCCATCCGGTGACAAGTGCCCCGGCACGGCGCTATTGTGTGTAATGTATGGCCCGTTCCCAAAAGGCGTCCGCCGCCGCGAGATCTACGCGACGAATTGCCGATTGCAAATCTAGTGCGAAATCGCCGGCCGGCGATAGACATCTGGCCGCGGGCGGTGTAAATCATTGGTTCTGAGCGGCCGTTCAGCCGGTCGAGGCGTCCCACAGACGGACCAGCGCCGCTGACGACCGCTCGCGCCAACCGGCGTGCGAAAACGAAAAACGAGCCACCGGGTACGCTGCACATGGACCGTGCCTCTCGAGTCGCCGAGTCAGTCACTGGGGATTTACACAGCCCCGCCCCGGCTCCCTTCACGATGTCTGGCAACAGAACGTGAGCCGGGCTAACAAACTTCGTAAGCCAGTTCACCATGTATTTTTCCGCCCGGTTCTAGTAGGGTAACTTGAGCAAGATTGAGCACTTTTACCTTGTGATGACTTCTCACCAAGCTAGAAATACATCCGTGGCCGATGTCATGAGACCAGATGTTGGATTATGTCTTGGCCAGATCATGGAGTTCTTTTCATGTTTTAACGAAATGTTCTCCCAGTTGTTTATTATATCGCAGCTCTTCTAACTTGTTTATTACAACAGTAGTTCACAGTTTCGCGAGCTTGGCGCCTGCATAGATGTCCCACCACCCGGGGGTAGGAATAGCGTGTCCATGCTCCTCAATCTTCACGGATCTCAATGATTAACCTCACGGCAGTACATGCCAACAATGGACAATGGAAATGGCCGTGAGGTCGCAATATCAACCGTTCTGTCACGCTCTTGGTCCCATGGACTTCAACGGCATGAGCGTTGGAAGCATTAATTACATAAATGAACATTAATTCGGTGAACACGGACGGCACAGGTTGCATGCTTTTAGAAAGAAGGTGAGGTGGGGAAAGATGGAGGAGGGGGGGGGAGGTGGGGAAGGTGGGGAAGGAGGGAAGGGGAGGGGAGGGGAGATGTGAATAGATGCGCAAGAGGAAGAGTCCCAGCTGCAACTTTCACAGTCCATGTTATGAACGATCATCTTGCGCTATGAAATGAGTCACGAACATCTTGTGTCACAACATTCTAATCTAACTTGTCAAATGGACTATGAACAACCACGCTGGAAACTAGGCCGCCATCTGATGCTGAGGTCATGAATGTATCTCAGTGTTCTGTGCACAGTTCTTGCGATAATATTATTGTTGAGCGTGAAGGGAGGGGCGGGGAGGGGCGCTGAGAATAGAGTTGTTCCACGCCGCCGGCTTTGAAAAAAAAATGTCTACCACTTAAAAGAGGCAGGAAATTCTACCAGACAGCGAGGCAGTGTCCTGAAATTCTGAAACTTGAGTGGAGACTCATACTTAATGACAACTCTTTTTACATTTTTTTTAAATAAATTAAGTGCCACTTGCATTTTTATTACAGGTTATGAGTGGCATTCTGGCGTTTAAAAGCGCATATGGCTTCTCGTAGCACCACTGCCGACTGCTAAAGGCAGCAGATACACTAATGATCGTCATTATCATTAAATAATCAACAAAGGTCACAGAGATCACTCAAAAGGCATTATCATGCACTTTTGCACATATTTTTACACCAGCTGGGCTTTCGACATCACCCTCTCCCACCCCTCCACTCTACTCAAAATTAATTTCAAGACACTGCTGCAGAGCTAAGGTGAAACCTGTTCAAGGCAATGCAGGTGAATATTTTGACTAAACGACACAAATATACTGCGATTCGCCAAAACGTACCATGGTGTCCATCAGGACACCAGGTCAAGGCATTCTTTCGGCATATTAACTGGATGGGCACATCCCATACAGCTCTTTCGATTCACTCCCCCCCCTCCCCAAAATCAATCGACTACTATGGCTCGGCAAGAGCGGTCTGATACTTTTTGTTTTACTAGTGTTCGGCCTCCAGGAGCAGCAATCATCCGATCGAATTGTCCTGTAAATCTTTAGAACGCCAACAAATGCAGCTGGGCTTTTCAGACAACTAATTGGTCTGTTTATAGATGTCAGCTGGCTCAGCCGACAAATAAAACAGTGATGGTGGCTCAGTTGACAAAATGCTAACGCATCTGGTTAATCATGACGCACCCAACTCTGACACAATGCGGTGGAAGAAGGCTTTTGACATGAAGGCACCTAAAGCTACTGGCCGCTGCGCTTGACTGGTTGGCCGTCACGCGGAGCGATATGCAGGACATTTCTAGCTTGTTAATGGGCGGAAAATCATCGCATAGCCGTTTGGTTTTCCCATCCAGTCGTTGTGCCCTTTTTGCCCTGCCCCACGCAAATGTCCCTTGATGAAGGTGTTCTTCAGTGTATGTGCAATTTTAAACCAATTTTTCCACCCAGTGATTATTCACTAAAAATGCGCTGTACCATGTCCACCCAGGGCATGTGTATGTGTCATGACATGCACCAATGGGAAGGTGGATACCCCAGCCAGGCCTACACTATCAACGTTGCGCAAGTCATCAGACACAGTGACTTGTTTTCAAACTAGCTGCTGGCGAATGAGATACAACAGGGGGGGGGGGTCCACCTCGTATTTGTCTGAAGTGTGACCAACTGCACAGTTCGCTGGACGTTTTTGCGACGCGCCGTCGGCAGCGAACAGACCAGTCGGCGATGTCTGATGCTGCCAACCTCCATGCGAGACATGGAACTGATGCAAGATGGCACAGCATTGCACAATAAAGCCAGCCGAATTGGTCGGTAGATGCCGGCCTCGGATAGTTGAGGCCTCACAGTGGCCCATACGGCGTCAGTTGATGGGCCGCCGCACGCTGCCTCTCCCACAGACATCGCGCTCGCTCCACCTCTGGGCGACAGGACACATGACGTGGCCGGTGGTGTTAGACACAGTGGTGTTGGTCGTAGATGACGGCCTCGGATAGTTGAGGCCTCACAGTGGCCTTACGGCGTCAGTTGATGGGCCCCCCCCCCCCCCCCCCAAAAACCCCCCCCCCCCCCTCTAAAAAAAGTGGTGTTGGTCGACAGTGGTGTTGGTCGGTAGATGACGGCCCGGATAGTTGAGGCCTCACTGGCCCATACGGCGTCAGTTGATGGGCCGCCGCACGCTGCCTCTCCCACAGACATCGCGCTCGCTCCACCTCTGGGCGACAGGACACATGACGTGGCCGGTGGTGTTAGACACAGTGGTGTTGGTCGGCGAACACAGTGGCAGGCTAACTCCCGCCCGAGCACGGCGTTTGGTCACCTTGCCCGTGCAGGAGGCGGCGCGAGCTCAACAGGAGGCAAGACTCAGCGTGTCACAGGTGACAGAATATCGCGACCAACACCAGATATTTACACGTCAGGTTACTGGTTGATCACCCAGACCAGGCTAACCCTACTGCTTGCAGGGGTGGGGGCAGCTTCGCCCCCTTCCCCATCGGGTTTTCTCTCACCATCAACGGTTTGTGGTAGCGCACATCTTGAAACTTCGTGACTTTTCAGAAAGATGTTATATTTTACGCGTTTTATGTCAAATTTCGAGCGAATTTTATGATGGTGGGGGTGGGGCTTCATCACATATATTTTTTTCGGGGGGGAGGGGCAGTACCTTGGTGTGTGCAACCACTTCTTGACGCTGGCGAACACACTGGCAATTCGGTGGAAATTAACATAGCAAGGAACGTTGCAGATGCATATATGAAACAGGCGTGGCTGGATGTCTGAAAACAAATGGAAAATCGGAGGCCATTCTAGGGCATGGAAAGAGGAAGGACCTTCACTGTGTGTATCCAGCCTATGTTGCATGTGATTGATGCGATGCGACGTAGCATGTGATGCGATGCAGTGCATTGTTGTACGTTGCATGTGCATGTGATTGCACATCCCGCTGGTGTTCAGCGGGATATGAAACTGAACAAAGAGATTTACAGACGTGTCGTGTACGTTTTGAATACTATATGGATCTAGCACATATTAGCAGGCAATAGATGTCGTCGGCGGCTTCATGATGCATTTTCGGCAAAAAGACGCTGGCGCTTTATCCGTTACGGAGTACACTCTGCATAATACTGTAAGTAAATATGTACCGATAATTGACCTGTGGTCTACATTATGAATAATTACTTTTCCAGTGGCGAATCCAGGGCATCACATACGGGGGATCAAATATATTATATTGGTCGCATGAGGAACGTTATGTTAGACCTCAGAAACGGCTGCAATGGGACACTATTTGAAAATAAATAATGGACATCACATTATGATGAATCGCTAGTCGTTTATTGCAACAAAATCGGACGTAGAATTCTCTAGACATCTGAGGGGAAAATCCCCTTTCCCCTTTAAGCTACCAACCCAATGAAGAAGTCGCGCAAGGAATATGATTAAGGGTCGATATTTCGCAAAAATCGACAATTTTAGCGTTTAATCGTTTTGTGTACAAACAATAATAGATACCAGCTTGAAATTGTCAATAAGGTATTTTTCAAAATCTTGGGATATTCATGCAAATCCTTACATTTCAACCCATAGGTCAAGGGTTACCTGAGGATATGGAGCTTTTCTTGGCAACTTCCAAAATGGTGTTCAAAACACCAAGTTCAGTTAGCCAGGGGAAATAATGGATGTAAAATTCAGTCCCTGTCCCAGAGTGGCTTATACACCGAAAAAGGCCATTCGATGTTAGGTTCAGTTAATGACATCGAGGGACTTTGGAAAGAGCTAGTGAGATAAATCAACAGGCTAACTGCGTTTTCCATAACCTTCCCACATCCCTAAATGTGCCATTCGTAGTCATACAGTGAGATCAACTGACGATAATTTGCAACCTCAGCGAAAATGCCTGACATGTTCCCTCTTATGACATTACATCACAATGACTCCAAATGTCCAACTCAATGACTCATGACTCCACTCCAATGACACGGACTCCAAATGACTCCAAATGTGTACACGATCCGGTCTGCACTGGATGCTCCATCCGCCACACCACGTGGCGCCGTGCTGGCACGCGCGGTTTCCGTGGTCATGGAAGAACGGTAAGGGGACCGCATTGGCACCTCTGCGCGGGCGGGTTTGGTCAGATCGGCAATTACAAAATTATAATGGGCGCCCAACGACCATGCTATATTTGATGCACAACACACCAGTATTGGATAAAAAAATGCAATTTTTGGTGTTTGTGGACCCAGATTATCATACCCAAACATCCATTCCATTTGACGTCACGTAAAGAATTTGACATTGCCATGAATGCATCATTACTTCATATATTATTGGGCCATTGCTTCAGATAAGGAATATGCCAAGATATACCGGAGTATCGTTCTTACAGTTCTTAACCCCACTAGGGGAGGAACACATGATGTGAGTGATGAAAACCATATCCTATTCAGGTACAGCTGAATTTGGATCTGTTTACTATGATGGTATTGACAGAGATACATAATTGATGCCTTGCTTAGATCAGTTAGGCGATTAAAGGAGCTGCATTGTTGGGATTCGGACTGTGTTCATGCTGAGTATCACAAAGCAATCTCACAATTTTATTAGGATAAGGTCAAATGTTTCAAGGATGCTGAACTATGATATATCAAGACTGTGATAGCAAGTCCGCCAGACAGAGAAGGAAACCAGCATGTAATGATCGTGCAGCAGATCTGTACAAAGGGGCTCGGAGAGTGTACAATATTTGGAAAGATGCAGGCAAACCCAGGGATGGACATCTGATTGAAGAACTACATGGGAAAGCTGGAGCCCAGTGCAAATATGCCATTCGAGTGAAACATACGTTCGAAGATACCCTCAAAACAGAGGCTATCGTGAACGTTTTCAGAGAATATCTCTCACTCCTCGAACGAAATAAAGCAACTAAATGGGCATATGTCAACCTTGCCCCCTTGTGTGGTGTGTTAGTGGAGATATTCATATTTTCCGCATGTCGAAGCCGCACTACTGTGGCCTCCTACATTGTATCGACCAGAGTGCTGATGTTGATGTGGAGGTCGTTTAGGATGCTCCATTGGAAGATATTAAGGGCTCTACCCATAGGAGTGGAAAATGCTTCAACTAAATGGTCTTCGGCCACATAAAGCTTCTGGTATTGACGTCTATTTGTGTGGGAAGATGCATAATGTGCACCTTTAAAAATAACGCAAAACATTATAAGAAAACGTATGGGACACTTCACAAGCTGCACCTCTTCCTATCCTCGGAGCGAACATTGAGCGACACCAAATACTCCCAAAACAGTTGGTTGTGCGCGCCTCATGAACCACTCCCCGCTCCTCCCCCCGTCTCGACCACATCCCAGCAGCCTCAATGCGGGTCAGGTTTGTATTGCAAAGTTCGTGTGCGGCGCTGACCACTGCCTCGTGTCGCTCACATCTTACGGGCGGCGGGACGACGGACAACATCTTAATCGCTGCTGCAGCATCGTCCGTAATCTCGTCTAGCTTTAGCAGTCTTCGGCTATTTTACTCAGACTAGGGGCGGTAGCGTTTCTACCTGGTGTGCAATGAAGTCATGTTGACCTGGGTATGGAGTATTTGTAATGTTGACCTGGGTACGGGATATTGTCACATTGACGTGTGTACGGGATGTTTGACATGTTGACTTGGGTACGGCATATTTGCCATGTTGATCTGGGTACGAGGCATTTGTCATATCGACCTGGGTACGGAATATTTCCCATGTTGACCTAGGTACGGGGTATTTGCTATGTTAACCTGGGAACGGGGTATTTGTGATATTGGCATGGGCACGGGGTATTTGCCATGTTGACCTGGGTACAGGGTATTTGTCATGTTGACCTGGGTACGAGGTATTTGTCATATTGACCTGGTTACGGGGTATTTACCATTTTGACTTGGGCACGGGGTATTTGCCATGCTGACCTGAGTTCGGGGTATTGATATCAATGCGGCTGGGACAAAATACCGCAGTGATGCAGTCCCTCTCTAAGGATTGAGATGCTCCCGACGGCGGCGTGAAGCTTCGTGTTCAGCCATCCAACCATCACGAAGTTCCCGGGTTCAGGTTTCGTTGTTTTTTACTTTCAATTTTAGCTAACAATTTCCCATTCGCTGAGCCGTTAGGTAGGTGTGCTGTACCTCCACTGGTTTCACGTGCAGACGTCCTGTTCGATAGACGTGCAGCCACTGGCGTATTTCGGGGGGGGGGCTCAATTCGTGGCTCTACCAGAGGTACCTTTTCAGCCGTGTTTGCGCAAGTCATTCTAAAATAACCCTTAAACGGTAGCTATTCGAATAAAAAAATGGTTTAAGAATTGGAAACGATTTTAATTGCATTCCCCTGAACGAGATGAAGACACGTTTTGAACCCGCCCCTGGCCGTGCTGAACATTTTGTCGAAAATGTGTCGCACCCTAGACTGGCCTCATGGCACAAAAATGGCGCGTGAAATCTGACGGACTAACACACATTGGACAGGTATCATACCATCAGCCAGCTCCACACCAACAGATATATCCCACATCACCAGACAGCTTCCATACCAACGGGACAGGTAGCTAGCTAACTGACAGGCCTGTCTGGTGCCATACCACCAGACAGGCCCCATACCATTACACCGGTCCCATACCACCAGACAGGCCCCATACCACTACACCGGTCCCATACCACCAGACAGGCCCCATACCACTACACCGGTCCCGTACCACCAGACAGGCCCCATACCACTACACCGGTCCCGTACCACCAGACAGGCCCCATACCACTACACCGGTCCCGTACCACCAGACAGGCCCCATACCACTACACCGGTCCCGTACCACCAGACAGGCCCCACACCACTACACCGGTCCCGTACCACCAGACAGGCCCCATACCACTACACCGGTCCCGTACCACCAGACAGGCCCCACACCACTACACCGGTCCCGTACCACCAGACAGGCCCCATACCACTACACTCCACCAGACAGGCCCCAACCACTACACCGGTCCCGTACCACCAACACCACACCACTACACCGGTCCCGTACCACCAGACAGGCCCACACCACTACACCGGTCCCATACCACCAGACAGCCCAAATACACCGGTCCTACCACACACCGGTCCCGTACCACCAGACAGGCCCCACACCACTACACCGGTCCCGTACCACCAGACAGGCCCCACACCACCAGACAGGCCCCACACCACTACACCGGTCCCATACCACCAGACAGGCCCCATACCACTACACCGGTCCCGTACCACCAGACAGGCCCCACACCACTACACCGGTCCCGTACCACCAGACAGGCCCCACACCACTACACCGGTCCCATACCACCAGACAGGCCCCATACCACTACACCGGTCCCATACCACTACACCGGTCCCGTACCACCAGACAGGCCCCACACCACTACACCGGTCCCGTACCACCAGACAGGCCCCATACCACTACACCGGTCCCGTACCACCAGACAGGCCCCATACCACTACACCGGTCCCGTACCACCAGACAGGCCCCATACCACTACACCGGTCCCATACCACTGCACAGTAGGCTGACTGATACGCCAACACACTGTAATCCGTCTGCCGGTCAGCATGCGTGCAAACGGAGAGGACACGCCTCAAGCGGGCTGACCGATACACCAATACGTTATAGTCCATCTGCCGGTCACAATGCGTAATAAATACAGGGCTGATTCGCCCTGTTAGCTGGAGACAAATATTGCATCTGCCAGCAGCCAGCTGGCCCTTCTCCAGCCGGCGTATCGACGCGCTTGTAGCCATTGATCTCTGCGCTCAATTTGGGGAGCGGTCGACATGTTTATAGCTCCGCCCAGAACCTATGACCGAGCCAGTGTTCTGCTCTGAAGACTACTGACCTGCCTATGCACTCGACCGGGGTCCGAGCACAGGCCAGTATTCTGATCTGAAGACAACTGCCCTGCCTCTACAGCCTTCAGAACATGGGACGAGATTAATCTTCCGATGAACGCGCCGACCAAATATCACCTGCATTTGGTCCGCATCAACCGGTTTCGCTGTAGCCCGGAAGGACATTGTGGAGGATCACTCCGTGTTCCGAGCACCCAGAGCATGAGTATTGGCGCGAGTTCACCTAGATTCTTGAGTATCGAGCAAACGAATGGATTGCAATACATTACGCACTCATCTCAGGTACATATAACCATAGTCAAGAAAAGAAAAGAAGTGGCAGATGAGTAGCAAACAACAAACAAAGGTGATGCCTCAGGGTCCGATCGACTTTCATGTATCAGGAACATGCACTACCCAGGACCAAGGCGACGATAAATGTCAACATTTCATCTGTCGCCAATCAATAATGTAATTCGGGTTCTCCATATCGAATTGGTTTTCAACAATCCACGTCAAATATAGAAGCTTACAACACAATTATGCACGGAACAAGATTTGAAATTTGACGTGTTGAGACAGCTTCTGTTTGAAAAGTGGACAGCTAAGTGCGCTTCGCACGTTAAGTGGCAGGTCATTCCACGCTCGGCACGAGCGGCTCAAAAGTGAGCGCCGCGCAAACTGTGCGGGCACGCGGCATCTGTGACTGGCCGCAAACTGTGCGGGCACGCGGCATCTGTGACTGGCCGCAAACTGTGCGGGCACGCGGCATCTGTGGCTGGCCGCAAACTGTGCGGGCACGCGGCACCTGTGACTGGCCGCAAACTGTGCGGCCACACGGCATCTGTGACTGGCCGCAAACTGTGCGGCACGCGGCATCTGTGACTGGCCGCAAACTGTGCGGGCACGCGGCATCTGTGACTGGCCGCAAACTGTGCGGGCACGAGGCATCTGTGACTGGCCGCAAACTGTGCGGCCACACGGCATCTGTGACTGGCCGCAAACTGTGCGGCACGCGGCATCTGTGACTGGCCGCAAATTGTGCGGCACGCGGCATCTGTGACTGGCCGCAAACTGTGCGGGCACGCGGCATCTGTGACTGGCCGCAAACTGTGCGGCCACACGGCACCTGTGACTGGCCGCAAACTGTGCGGGCACAAGGCATCTGTGACTGGCCGCAAACTGTGCGGGCACGCGGCATCTGTGACTGGCCGCAAACTGTGCGGGCACGCGGCATCTGTGACTGGCCGCAAACTGTGCGGGCACGCGGCATCTGTGGCTGGCCGTCGCATGTGTCCCTAGTGTGTCGGCTAGATAATGCGGAGCGATTGGTGACCTGCCACCGGATCTGCCCAGCGGTATTGGCGTTATATAATAGTCTATAGTTGATATGCAGGTCCCGTTCTACGATCACTCTATTTATTTTCATCCATCCTAGCTATGATAGCGTAGGAGACACTCGCTGCCGGTCCCTACGCCTGTTACAATTCGGGCACCGAAGCTTATGCATTTGCATTTGCCTTTCTGTGTAGCCACACAATCTCCCCAGACAGATACACAGCGACGCGTGTGTGTGTGGGGGGCAATGCCTTTTGCATTTCTCACCCCCCACCCTGCGTGTACTCAGTAAACGGCAGCAGGTTCGCGCAGAATAAACCACCAGCTTCTGTGACATGAATAAATCGAGTCCCAGCTCGGCTGTGGGGTTCCAGCTCGGCTGTGGGAGTCCCGGCTCGGCTGTGTGAGTCCCAGCTCGGCTGTGTGAGTCCCAGCTGCTTGTGAGTCCCAGCTCGGCTGTGGGGTTCCAGCTCGGCTGTGGGGGTTCCGGCTCGGCTGTGGGGGTTCCAGCTCGGCTGTGGGAGTCCCAGCTCGGCTGTGGGGGTTCCAGCTCGGCTGTGTGAGTCCCAGCTCGGCTGTGGGGGTTCCAGCTCGGCTGTGGGGGTTCCAGCTCGGCTGTGGGAGTCCCAGCTCGGCTGTGGGGGTTCCAGCTCGGCTGTGGGGGTTCCAGCTCGGCTGTGGGGGTTCCAGCTCGGCTGTGGGGGTCCCAGCTCGGCTGTGTGAGTCCCAGCTCGGCTGTGGGGGTTCCAGCTCGGCTGTGGGGGTTCCAGCTCGGCTGTGGGGGTCCCAGCTCGGCTGTGGGAGTCCCAGCTCGGCTGTGGGGGTTCCAGCTCGGCTGTGGGAGTCCCAGCTCGGCTGTGGGGGTTCCAGCTCGGCTGTGGGGGTTCCAGCTCGGCTGTGGGGGTTCCAGCTCGGCTGTGGGGGTTCCAGCTCGGCTGTGGGGGTTCCAGCTCGGCTGTGGGGGTTCCAGCTCGGCTGTGGGGGTCCCAGCTCGGCTGTGGGAGTCCCAGCTCGGCTGTGGGCGTTCCAGCTCGGCTGTGGGAGTCCCAGCTCGGCTGTGGGAGTCCCAGATCGGTTGTGGGAATCCCAGATCGGCTGTGGGGGTTCCAGCTGGGCAGTGGACCAGTCTGCCCAGCTCGGCAGTGGACCGGTCTGCCCAGATCGGCAGTGGACCGGTCAGCCCAGCTGGGCAGTGGACCGGTCTGCCCAGATCGGCAGTAGACAGCCAGATCAGCTGGGCAGTGGACCGGTCAGCCCAGCTGGGCAGTGGACCGGTCTGCCGAGCTGGGCAGTGGGCCACGCTCCGGCCGTGCCGCCTGTGTCGTCGCGGACGCCGCTGTTTTCGGGGTGGGTTGGTCGGGCTGGTGGGCCGTTTGAGCCGCTGCCAAGACCGTCCGTGGCGCGCTACTCTCCCGCCCGCACCGGACTCGGCCAACGCATTTCAATGCGGCGCCAGTCGGTCGTCGCAGGGTGGTGGGGCCTGCAGGGGGGGCGGTGCGGGCGGTGCGCACTATTATGTGTCTGTGCTCAATGTTTCGTTAGCTGCCGCACGCTGAGCCAACTGTGGCTGGTGACACGGGGCCGAGGACCAGGGCGGATGGCGACGTCGATACATAGATGGCCAGCCCCCTTGGACGGCTCGACGGCGGTGGCTGTGTGCGTGCAGCGGACAGGAGGCGAAGGCCTTTGTGTTTGGACATCGATGTCGAGGTTAAATGGCACATACAATGATGAAGAAGTCGGAACACGATCAGGTATCGGCCGCTATAGAGCAGCCTGAAAGCCAAGTCGCTTTGTCGTACGGAACAAGATGGCCGACATACACCGAAACTTACTAAAAATAGTGGAAC
The DNA here is from genome assembly GCA_034440615.1 of Ashinkailepas kermadecensis. Lineage (NCBI taxonomy): Eukaryota > Metazoa > Arthropoda > Thecostraca > Neolepadidae > Ashinkailepas > Ashinkailepas kermadecensis. The sequence continues at coordinate 106,443 of JAOTOM010003242.1, forward strand.
AAATCATACGTGTCAGGTTCGCATCTCGGTTAAACTGCGCCCTACACGTAAAGGATAGGCCCGGGTTGGCAAAACGCCCGCTATAGCTAATATTAGCCATGGCAGTGGCTAAAACTGGCTCAGGCCGGCTCAAACAAGCGAATACTAACCGAAACCAAAATACACCGATGTTTGTTTGTTTATTGGGGTTTAGGGGCGCATCGACTGCAGTGGTCATGCAGCACCCCCAAAATACACAGTAAAATATGTCCAGCAACGTACATTTAACAGCACATATATAAAACTATTACCTGGATGGCCTTCTATACCTAGTAGATAACGTGTGAATAGAGGCACGGAGTTCTTCTTTTCATTTCATATTTCTTAATGGAGGAACAATCAAAAAGAAAAGCAAAAAAGTGGTTGGTGTTGAAAATCACCCTGAAGCACACGGTGAAATACCAAGGCAGACTTGCATACCCTAACCTTGCATTTTCTCTCTAAACATATTGCTGCACTTCTCGTCTAACACGAGCATCTCATGCGGGTTTTTTCCGGGTGGTGTTTGTTGGTGCCGATCTGTGCCTTGGTGCTTATTTATTGTGTTTTGATGTCCCTCACTCACTTGGTCAGGGTGGGACATTTTGATACGACATATTAGTCAGCCAAACACACTTGGTCGACTTTGCTACCATGCTTTGTAGTCTGGAGCAGGCTCATTCATTGTCACGTGACTCTGGAATGTTGAAACGTCTGACATTGTCATGTCACTCTGGAATGTTGAAACGTCTGACATTATTACTTTGTGACAGATACGGCGACCGCAAGTTGGTGACCTGCCATTTTGAAATCCATCATGAACGGACGCTGAACTTAAATGCAAACTAAAACAAAGTAGTCAGCCAAGAATAATACACTCGTACCTGCCCCTATGACCGTATATCGAGCTCTAACAAAGTTCACTACCATACAGCATAAGCACTTCGTTTGCATTTGGTCTGAAGTTTAGGACAAGATTCTCTGGAACTAAATATGCTTTTGCACCATTGCGCAGAAAGCGTTTATTTTGACGGTAATGAGAGACGCAAAATGTTCATCATGAATGCAATTTACATGGTGGACGGTTGATACTAACAATGCATGGCGAATTCAGTATATTTTAAATCGAATCATTGCGTCAAACTGACCACATCTCTAAAGTGGAATGAGCTTTAATGGAATTAAACCATAATATCGCGAAGTATAGCTTTGATCCGGTTAAAACTGCTACGTGTCAAAAACTTTCCAACCCTGGTGCAGCCAGGGTATATATATATATCGTTGCATTTCTTTACAGACGGATGATTGTAAGCTTGTACATAGAGCATAACTATTTAATTATACCACTTCAATTGCACAATAACATAAGTCTACTTATTCAGATGTAGTTAGTGAACGAGGAAAAGAACGCAGTCATTCAGGCCACGGAAAACGATCTTTTGAATGCTTGATTGTGTACACAAAATACTCGGAAGTATCTTGGAGATTTCAGGTCGATATTGATACCCGATTGCACCGATGAAAATGGTGTATCGAATTCGCTACATTATAATTTAAATGACCCCTTGCGCCAGGTGAAATTACGGGTTCCATCGTTGGCGTGGCAGCGGTGCCGGCGAACTGTGCCGAAAATCACGTGACTCGCTGTCCTTCCAGAACTTTTGCTTTTCGTGATGTTCACACATAACATTATTGCGAGACTAAAATACGGCATCGATATTCAGTCACAGAAGGGCCCAAAGTAATATGGCCCGAGCAATAACAGTACTGACAATGCGCTGTGCAAACAGACAAGGGGACGCAACTTGGAATTCTTACGCGGCGCAGAACAACAACAAAAAACTGTAAACGTACAATCCTGTCCCAAAACAACAGACCTGTCCTGAATAAAATACACCATGCTGTGTCATAAAGTGTTCATACTTGAAAAGAGCCACAAGGGCCCATCCAGGTTAAGTCTGTAAAGGGAAGATACCATAAGCCTGGCAAAAAGACACTAATCACCCCAAACAACACCACATCCCTAATTCCAAAGAAACCGTCCACCAACATCTCACAGCCCATCAATGCCTATCTACCTTACCTATCAGCTCTATCCAACACCAAATCGCCTAGTGCTGGAAATACATTGGTTCATACCGATATTCCAAGGAAGCACACCTATAATAATATACACATTTATTTTCGTTGAGGGGTTTAGATTCACTTACATAGTTTGGTTTTGAATTGGGACCAGTTCAACGTATCAGTACAAATTGGATGCATTGCCAGGACCAGAGAGCCAGTTTTGAGTCGCCCAGTGGGGCCAAGCAAAAGTAATTATCAGATTTGCTTTCAATTTTTCACAAGTTTCTCACTCCTTGGATTTGGCATCAAATGTTTCTAGATTTGCATAAATTTTGACCATAGACAAATTTTGCTCCAAAGCAGACTGTTAGTGCGTGGGGATGGCTGAGATGGCCCTCCTGAATCAGCTGGTGAATGCATGGTAATAACAAAATTACAGAGGCGGCTAAGGACCACATCAAAGCCCTGTCTCAGAGCCAACCGGTCCCAAACGATTTCAGTTCAGCTTTCGGTTCCAGCGTTTCTCACCTCTCGTACCTATCTACCTAAGCAGGTGGGTAACTTACTCCTACCTCATAATGTGGCACATTCATTTAATTTCAGCACACAATGGAAACGTTTGTGTTCAACATGTCCCGATGTAGCACGGAAGTGAGCTAATATAGCGAATTCCTCTGACGGTACATTGCACTTCAAAGAAATGCTTTCGTATATCTGGCGAAGGCCGTATGCCCTGCGCTTAAATGAAACGAAAGCACAATATATGGCGATGTCCGACAGAGGCTTTCCTCATTCATACGGATTTCATATCAATGATGGAGCAGTTTGAAAATTAATTTGTAAATCTGAACTTTCAATTTTTTTTTAACGATAATTATGAGTGACCCAAGAATTTGTTGTGTACAATTTATAATTTTCTGATGGTTAGTTATTGGTTTTACGACACATCGACCGTTGAGTCATGTAGCGTCGCCAATCTCTCACGCCGATTGGCCGCCGGCGAATAGTAGCGACAGGTGAGACTCGAACCCACAATCTTTCGATTGTGAGACGGGCAACTTACCCCTAGATATAATTTTCTGATTTTCCAGTGGATAAGAGGATTGAAGAGGATCGTTTTGTACGAAAACAAAATAAAAATGTACCATTCAGCTCTACTTATATGACTGTTAACTTAGATGTGTACAGTAAAGTTAGTACCCCTATAGAAACCGTTTGGCGGTGGCATCGCATTTCCGCCGACAGACATTATCTCCAAAATAGATAATAATGTAATCCAAATAAAGCCTATATAACCTATACCATTACAATAGCTTGAGCAAAAGAATCGAATTGGCTTTGTCCAGTTAGTTTGTTCTACGTAAAGCCCCGGGTCAAAGCCTCAAATTTCAACCAGGATACGATATATCTAGTGTAATTAAAACTCACTACCTTAATCTAGCACACAAAGAAAACACGAACTGATTCCTCTATCTCCTTAACAGAAACCTAAGCCATGTGGTCGCGTGCGCCACCAGTCTACAAAGAGTCCACGTGGGCACGCCACTATCGATAATCCTTGAAGCCCAGAATACCCGAGGTAAGTGGTGGATACCCAGATTAAACAATCTAGTCTCCCTTACTTAACCTAGCCCTACACCAGAACAAATTCTCCCTTCTCCCTTCCCATCGGTCTTCCCTCGTCACAAGAGCGCAAAAACAAACACGTCCGACGGCAAAGGGAGGGGAGCAGCAAGTGATAGTATGGCTTCCTTCTGATCAAATCTCTCAAGCAATCGTCTTTTCTTTGTACGTTGTGGCAACATAGTTTCAAGTCAAACTGAGCAAGAGCAGGGTCTCCCACGAGGCAGCATGTTATCAACCACGTGGTTCCTGATTTTCATTGATGCAATTTGATTGGAATATCCATTATATCCATCCTGCATTCCAGCATGATTGGAATATCCATTATATGCCGATGAGTTGGTCCTCTGCGAACACCAACAGTGATGCAGCTATGGCAAATTACATGATGCAACGTGGCCTATCACAAGTAAAAACGCGGTGCAAGACATGAGCTCTCCCATTCTCTGCCGAAATGTGCTCGTGATCTTTGCACTCCGACACACTCGCATTGCCGCAGCTATTCCAGTGCGTCTTGACGGCATACGTATACCAGTTGTTACTGAAGTTAAATAGCTAGGCATTGTACTTGACCATGGATTACGTTTTGCTGCACATGTAGAGTTTGTCCGAACGAAATGCTTACGCCGACTAAACATCCTGCGGGCTACATCCGGGAGAGAATGGGTGCAGATGGTAAAACACTCTTGAATTTGTATATATCACTCATCAGATCCAACTTGGAATCCCACGTTTTTCGTTGAATTATTCTCTACACGTGTGCACCGCCTGCAGAATGTTCAAAACGAAGTTCACCGTTTAATTACAGGTGCCTTTTGACCTGCAGTTCATCTTCAGATTGAAACACATGTCACCAACCTCCAGCATCGTCCATCATATAACCTTCTCAGGTGTGCAAGGACAGTTCGGTCACGGCCAACACATGTGTCACACTCGAGTTTTGTGATGACCTCGCGACCACACCGCGGCCGAGGACCACAAATCCGTATAATCCCAGATTCGCTACGAAGCTTGCATGACACACTCAAAACTCCGAAAATTAATCTCGCATCTCTTCCTGGCTACGTATCATTTTGACTTAGTCCCCCGCCAATTGTTCCGTTACCTATTTTCGATTCAGAAATCATCTGAACTCACCACTTCTGCTGTACGCAATGCATTTCACAAATTGTATTACACACACACTTCGTTCGCCTTTTTCTTCACCGATGGACCACGTGCACACAGTAAAACTGGTGAAGATTTGTTGGTACAGACGTCGCGCAGCACTAACAGCTCTGCGGTATAATGACTGCTTTCTCATCGGAATTATGCACAATATACGAATGTTTATAATAAATCAAACACCATAAGATTCCCCGAGCAGTCATTTGTTCCAATTCGTAATCAACCCTTCTGGCGATAGCGAAATACCACAATACATCTCACCCAACGGCTGCAAATAGTTAAAACCTATTACTGAGTATACCAGAAAGTGATATACAGTAAGGCGTATCGGAAATGGTAAAACTTATGGTACAATATTTGCTGTTTCGGTTTTGATGCATACAAGTACGCTGATTTATAAAATGGCAACGAAGCATCCATGTCGCGTCATCTTCTTTCCTTCTTTTTTTTCGTTTGTTTACCCATGTTTCCGGGTATAGGCGTATTTTGTAACTTATGAACTAATGGCGACAAGCCCATCAACATGCACATTGTTCGAACGGTTTCAGCGAATTAAACCCATAAAATGCAAAACTAAGGTTATGGGATGCACATTTCGAAAGCTACAAACAAATTAAAACTACGTATTTGGCCTTATAAAACTACGTATTTGCCCTAAAACTAGGTATATGGCCTTTTTGGCCATAATACGCAATGTTCGAACTAAGTTACGAAACGAGTTAAGTACTATGATCTGCAGCAAAGAAGATGTCACTGTGAGCATGAGACCATCTGTTATTAGTGTGTGCGGATATAAAAGTTGTATCTGTCTTGCTAATGCCATGAAAAAAATGATCCTTTGAATGTTTTGTAACGCTTCATCCAGTAGTAATGCTATGGCAACTAATAAAGATCCATGGTTATCGTATAATACCAACATAATTTGCATGGAGAAGTAATTATATATTTGTTGTGAATGGCTTACCTTCCTATTACATACATACGTACATGCATACATACATATGCATATACTTGGCATTGCTAGAGACCGCAAAGGCCCATACGAGGCAGGACATTTTGTACAACTACTCGTGCACATTCGTGCACACTCACCCACGCTCATACACTGGAGCGCACTCACCCACGCGCATGCACCCGCGCTCACGCACTCGCGTGCAAGCACCCGCGCGCACGCGGCGAGTGCGTGTGCGCGAGTGTATATTCACCAAGTTGCCAGTCTTTCTTGGATTCAGAGCGTGGCATCGGCTGTCGTGATGCCATCCCTGCGCGTAAATAGCCATCACGGTGCTAATGGCCGCATACCTGCTTCACTGCATACTTGCTCGCTGGCCTTCGTGACCAGCTTTACTGCTCGTTCCACAGATTGCGTGTGGCATGGAAATGTCGTTGGTATCAGTTTGGTGCGTTGCAACTCCCCTAGTTCGTTCACTGTCAGCTTGGCTGTAAGCATCGGCTCGTTGATGTCGACCGTCGTCCAGCCAATCAGGTGATGGTAGATGGACGCCTTCCCATTGGTGTTTTGGGACAGTAAAGGTGCGGGCACTGACAAATACGTGGTTTGTTTGTTTGTAACTTTCGAAATATTCCTCCTACAACCCTAATTTGGACTTTTATGGACCTATTCCGCCGAGACGGTTCGAACAATGTGCATGTTGATGGGTTTGCCACCAATAATTAACAAGTTACAAAATACTCTCAAACCCGAAAACGTGGATACAAACAAAAACCGAAAAGGGGGAAAAGAAGACGACGTCACGAAAATGTTTCATTGTCTTTTTTTAATCAGCGTACTTGAATGCACAAGAATCAAAATAACAAATCCCCTACGATAAGCCTTACGATTTCCGATACGCATCAATATACAGTTCCTCTGGGATCCACGGCATGCTGGGGTGCCCGATAATGAAACAGTGGACGCGCTGGCCAAAACAATTCTTCATTTAAACACACCGGTCTTCCCCAATTCCCCTCTGATGTTTTCTGCAATCTTCACTCTTGTTACAGGACATACCTACAGAAACAATGGGAACAGAAACCACATATCTATTCCCCATTAAACTTGTACTCTGACCTTAGATGACAGTAAACCAGGCATGTCGTCTACATCAGGTAGTTCTAGTTGGTTGGTTATTTCAGTTTTAGGGCGCATCGACCAGATTTGATCAGTTAGCGCCCAAAACTAATGATATGCTAATAATATAATTGGACCTTCTGAAGTTCTAAGGATGCATAGTTGCATACGTCCACGTCACACACCTAAGCATACACACACGCGAAATGCATATGCCATGCTTCAATGACGGACATTGTCACCGCAATGCCGTCTCCGCTGCACTCCAAAGCGGGGACATGACAACGGAGCACGGCGCACAGTACAAGCACGTCGCAATAGTCACAGGTTAGCTTCGACTCCATCAGCTAGTGACTAAGAGTGCGCGATTCCGAGTAGGTCACACAAATACAACTCATTTTCATTTGATAACAGGTAGTCCAGATCATGCATGCAACAATTATCGCACCCCTCTGACCATTAACCCACAGAAGATGTTTATCTTTTACTGAGCCGTCCATTACACTAACTAATAGAATACCAATGCAGCGCCACGACGCCAAGAATAAAATAATCTAACCCTGACGATAGCTCTGGGAAACAATTTTCCAGATATTTTAAAACTTTCTTTACATATATAAAATCAACTGGAATAATACACCACATTTAGACTGCATGAGTTTAACCCGCACACACTTTGGCAGTGTGTGGGGTTTTCCCCAGCCCACAGGAATATACCTCCTGTCTCTAATCTTAAAGTGTCCAGCATTATGCTGTATATGAATAAACGTCATGTGAAAAAGGTGGCGTGTGTTCTCGAACTCAAAGTGACCCAATCGCGGGTTCTGAGTCGGCGGGAACCCGACGGTTGGAGGTGGCGCTGCGACTTGACCAAATCGCGTCGTCGTCACTGACGGGATGGGGCCCACCTCCCCACTCGGTGAGTTCTGAGCACCAAAACTGCGTGCATTGCGCCGGACGTGCATGAGACGGATTACCGCAAATGTCCCTCAGACAAACAACCCATTAGCATAAATTAGTCCCTTTGCTTGAACCATTAGCGTAACTTATTTGCCCGGAAAATGGCTTTCCGGTTAACATAGCTTTCCCCAAACAGTCCGGCTGGCACTTGCCACGGTCATTACAAAAAAGAACTGGGCGCTTAGGACTGACAAACATACACGGAAAGATTCTGTGAATCCCTGATAGTCTGAATATCATGATGAAATGCAATGCCTATATCTGACGGCAAAACATGCGTATTCTCCCCAGAATTCAAGATGAGACAATTACAAGACCCAATTATAAGACCAAAATTTTATTTTAAGACCTTACTACACTTGTACTCAGGATAATATTTTGGTTGGTTGGTTGGTTATTGGTTTTACGACACGTCGACCGTTGAGCGTAGCGTCGCTTCCGCCGATTGGTAAGAGGGGAAGTTGTTGAGACGAACATCTTACCCCTAGACCACTCGTCCCCCAGGATAATATTTTGATACGACGTCCGGAATTAAGAGAAGCAATAGTCTCCCTACGTCACATTCATATCACGCATGCCCTTACTAATATGCAACGATACAACATGCGCATACTTGTGCAAGTGTGTAGATATAACATAGCTATCTAATTACTCCATAAACAAAATTATACAATAATATATCTACTTATCTTATACATAATGATGCAATAAATGCATATGTTGAACATACGCCCCATCACCATCACCTTGGCATGACGATGGCGACGGGCAGTTCTAGGGAGAGGGGGCACGGGTTCATGTCCTCCCATCCTCCAAAAGGCACATTTTTCCGAACGATTGCATTAAAATGACATTTTCTCGAAATCTAAAAACATATTACGAGAAAAAAAAATTGTTCTAAACGGCCCAAGCAAATTATCTGTTCAAATCCGAAGGGATTTTCGAAATCGAAGAAAATTGAGATTGTCTCCCCCACACCCTTCCCCCAGCAAACCGGTCGAAAACTGATCTTCTGGATCCGCCAGTGACGGCGGCCCGATAAAAGTTTTGCTCCTCGCCTTTACAGTAAAATGGCATTCTATTACGAGCGACGCCCGAGGCCGAGTCCCCGTTGAACTGACAAAAGAAAATCGAATTAAACACCGGGCAGGCCGGGCCATATGTTTTTCAGATGCTGATAACTTTCGAACGACTTACCTCAGAATCGCCCAATAAGCACATACACACTTCAGCAACTACACATTTCACACTCCAAGAATGGAATATTTTAAGTTATGATGTTTCGGTCTGCTTACTCTTCCACATACTCGAATATATGTCCAGGGAATGCTTTAACGCTTCATACAGCGACACTTTTTATTCTCCAACTTTTTGCAGCGAGTTCAAAAATAGAGGAGGGCGGGGCAATTCAAGCTAATTATTAGGACGCAAAGTTTAATAAATACAAACCTGCTAGAAATGCAACAATGTAGTATGAAGGAGGTGAAAACGTTCACCAAAGAAAACCCAACGTAGTAGGTCTTAAACTGGACTTGTATCTTCCGCAGCCATATTTTCTTCTCAATTTGTCACAATGAAAATCATACCCAGCATAGGGGAACATGAGCATCACGCGTGACCTACTAGCAACTCCTTTGTGATCAGAAATGATGCAATAAGATCAAATTAACTAGTTAGTCCGCCTCAGGGCTTTTTTTGCTAAGCAAGCTGGGAAACTGAATTTTCTGAGGGTCGCTAAGTGAGGCCAAGAAGTTAGGAAATAAATTGAGCAGCAATATTGAGAGACAAGGCTAAGAATACCAGGAAAAAACGTTTAATGTGCTTCGTACTGGCTTTCATCAGCTTCTTCCTTTACCCACCGCTGAATCGGCACTGCGCAGTTGCTACAAAACTTAACGATACGCGAAAACTCCATGTAAATGTCTCCTATCACTGACCACGGGTGTTTTCGTGATACCTCCGAATGGCGGGTACAAATGCGGCGCAGCGAGTATTCACTGGGCAAATGAAGTGGGTAAACAACCACGCAGAAAGAAACGTCTTTATTTTCACTGTGATTTGACGAGAGGGCTGAAAAGCCATGACGTACATGCCTTTTCACTGCCTGGACTTGGGCTCAATTTGTTGATTGATTGATTGATTGATTGGGCACTGTTCATTTTATTTTATTTTTAAATATATTTTCCGAAGGGAAGGAATCGAGAAGTTGACCATTTATATACAGACGATTACAAATGCATTTTTGGTTATCAAGAGGACAAGTCAATTTTTTCCTTGTAATAATCATTGAAATAGCTCGTGTGCCTGCCTTGTCAACTCAAATACTGTACGGCAGACAACTAAACATGCGGTCAGATTGAAGCCTAACCTAGCCTAAGCTGTTCTGCTGCCAACGGAATGAGTGTCGTGGTGTGATGTCAGCTAATCTGAAGAACACATTGCATATCTGAAGCGAACTTTTTCACAAAAAGTTCATTTCTTTTGAAGCGTTCGTTGATTCGAATAATGCCTCTTCAATGTCTGAATGTAAGTATTACATTGGGGACAAAATTTGGCCAGGCGAGTTGAATGCAACAAGAACAACCAAAAACCTCGCAAATCCGAACAGGTGCACCTCACTATTCCTCGCTCATGACCCGATCTGAACAGGTGCACATCACTATGCTTCGTTCGTGGCAAGACCTGAACAGGTGCACCTCACTATACTTTGTTAGTAACCCGACCTGAATAGGTGCTCCTCACTCCTCCTCCACCTCACTATACCTCGGTCGTCGCCCATCAAGGCCCCAACCAGACGTCTTACTGTTTTATTTATGTGTGGATCAGATGCTCAACACGCTCTAAAAAAAAATATTTATTGAACTTCGTCGGTGCGGATGTCATGTTTTGTCATCTGTCCTTCAAGTTCTGAGCAGGTTTGTTGGCACGAATCAAGTCGTATGTTTGTCCGGGGTCCAGGGGGAAAAGCTGAAACCAGGAAGAACAAAACAAAGTTATGCATCAATCTGACATGGGAGACGTGGGACGTGCCAAAAGGTATGTGGTTATAACCGGCGTAGGAGTGGGGATTGGCAAAAGCCCTAACCATATTCCGGTCGGGAGGGGGGGGGGGGGGCGAATTCCTGCCATGATTTTTCGCCTCCCGTTCCCTAACGCTTTGCGATATGAGCGTAAAACTTGGGGACTTTTACTGAGATTCTTTGTATTACTTCGATACAAAAAATAGTTTCGGAACTATATCAGAGAGGGCTCCTGGTTGGTTGGATATTGGTTTTACGACACGTCGACCGTTGAGTCATACAGCGTCGCCAATCTCTCACGCCGATTGGTCGCGGGCGAAGAATAGCGACAGGTGAGATTCGAACCCACAATCTTTCGATTGCGAGACGAGCATCTTACCCCTAGACCAGTCGTCCCCCTCAGAGAGGGCTCCAGGAGTGAATACTGGGAGGCACCTCAGATAGATTTTGCGGTAATTTAGCAACAGTACATGCAACTGAATAACTTCTTTGCTTTGCTGTTCACGGAATATAATTTGGAATTCAATTGCTCTTGCAATTGGAATTCACCCTGCTTACCTACGGACATGCATATTTCAAGCCTAATAATGTCAGGGGAGAATCCAGGGGAGGACAAAATTGGCAATATGGGGCCGGTTTTATGAAAGCGGTATCATTCACGTTGCCATTGGAGAGTTCGGAAGGTGGGGCAATTCCGAATTGAAATTAATTGAATTCCGGACAAACGGAAATAATGCATCACACGCAGTGGCCGAGCCAGAAAACTTTCCCAATGGCAGATCCGGGAACTGACAGCAGATATTCAGGATATACCATATCCAAACCACTACAAGCCATGACGCGACGAGGGTGACACTATGCCAATGGCGGATCAAGGAGGGGAGCAGAGAATTCAAGACAAATGATCATAACAAATCGCACGCAGTGGCTAAGCCACGAGCCTTTCCCAATGGCCGATGATTACGGTAGCCATCCCACTTAGTGTAGTTAGGTTGTGCTCCAGATGGGAGCACCAGAACGTCTTGTGACTTGAGTGATAGTCTAGGGAAATCTCATCCGGATCGCGGTATCTTGGTTTGAAAGAATTGCTGCTGAGTGGCCTCTCGAATGGCAGAATGAGGCAGCCAGGCGCTTTCCCGGCTGGCCACGTAAACCCAGCGACTGCTCAGAGCAGCGTGACAACTCCTCAACGACTCCCGAGCGCTGGGGGCTCCACACATCACTGGCCGGCGGCCGAACCACATAACCCGTCACACCCGGCGGAAGTCACGAGGGCCGGGGGCCCACCATCGGCACATCGACGCTGGCTCAGCAGCTTAGCGAACGGCACCAGCTGCTGCGATGATGCGGGTCAGCGGCTGGCAAGTTCGAACATATACGGCTATGACTTGGCTACCTAGTTTGATAATAGAAGAACTGCTAGAAACTAACTTCGCTACATTAGACCTATCGCGATCCTCCTTAGTACAGCTATCTGGCGACGAATTTGGTCAAACCCTCACGGTATTGTTATCATGGTTGGTTGTTGGTTTTACGACACGTCGACTGTTGAGTCATGTAGCGCCGCCAATCTCTCACGCCGATTGGTCGCGGGCGAAGAGTAGGGACAGGTGAGACTCGAACCCACAACCTTTCGATTGTGAGACGAGCATCTTACCCCTAGACAACTCGTCCCCTGTATTGATATCATGAAAGAATGACAAAATAATGGTATTGTGGCACTGACTGCGAAGAAGAACCAACCACAAGAACAAGTGATGACCCATGACAGCAAGACGGATCTGAACCTGTGCTTCCATTACATGCTGGAAGCACATCAACTTAGCCTGCATAGCAACTTAACCGTCATGTAAGTACTTGTCTAGTTTACAGGGTGTGAATCGTGATAAGAAACTGGTTTTTATCATAAAGTGGTAGACTTACCCACTCGGGACACAGTCCAGGCCCCAGTTCCAAATTGGGACACACCAACAGCTTGAACTACCACCGGGACACACTACACTAGTTTCACCTGAGATACACCAGCGGCCGCAGTTCCCGGCTTGGACATACCACCGGCCCCAATTCCCACCCGGGACACACTACACTAGTTTCCACCTGAGGCATACCATCGTCCCCAGTCCCCAACTGGGACACGCCACCGGTCCCAGTCCTCACCCGGGACACACCACCGGTCCCAGTCCTCACCTGGGACACACCACCGGCCCCAGCCCCCACCTGGGACACGCAATCGTCCTCAGTCCTCACCCGGAACACACCACCGGCGTCAGTCCACACCCGGGACACCCCACCAGCCCCAGTCCTCACCACCGGCCCCAATTCCCACCTAGAACACATCACCGGCCCCAGTCCCCACCTGGGACACATCACCGGCCCCAGTCCCCACCTGGGACACGCAATCGTCCTCAGTCCTCACCCGGAACACACCACCGGCGTCAGTCCACACCCGGGACACACCACCAGCCCCAGTCCTCATCACCGGCCCCAGTCCCCACCTAGGACACATCACCGGTCCCAGTCCCCACCTAGGACACATCACCGGCCCCAGTCCCCACCTGGGACACATCACCGGCCTCAGTCCTCACACAGGACACACCACCGGTCCCAGTCACCACTTGAGACACACCACCAACCTCAATTCTTACCGGGGGCACACCAGCGGCCTCAGTCCTCACCTGTTCGTACACCAACTCAATGGGACAGCCGAGGTTGATATCGATGAAGTCCAGTTGGCACTGTTCGTTGAGCAGTTGGGCGCAGCGGGTCAGCACGCCGGGGTTGTTGCCGCAGATCTGTGGAGAGGCCACGTCAGCTGTCAGACCGGCCCGACCGAGCACAGGGCTATCAGTGGTGTGACGTAGCCAGATGTAGCCAGATGTGGAGAGGCCACGTCAGCTGTCAGACCGGTCAGACCGAGCACAGGGCTAGCAGTGGTGTGACGTAGCCAGATGCGGGAGCAGAGGTGTTGCCATAAACAACCAGTAAGCACCTCTATTCTTCCACTTGATTTCATCATTTTGTTACACAGCATACCGTCTACACTTGTAATGATAAAATGACCATTCACAGATAAGGAGTGTTATCTTCATAATTTTTGGTACATCCAGTCATTTAATTGCGTAGCAGCCCAAAGTTTGGGGGAGGATTAGTGAACATTTTGTTCCACTATCTTCACAAGCGGAGCTAAAGGTCGATTAAACTTGTGTTGTCAGCTAGATGGTAAATGTCGTCTGGTCAAGTCTTACCAAACGACATTTCCCCCGCATCCCTGCAACGAAAAAGAAAAACTTCCGCATCTTCTGTCCTACGGGACAATTGTAAAACGGAAAAAAAGAAACCGAACAATATCAGATAATCGGAGAGCTATCAACATAAAACTGGTATATTTCACTGCGTAACTAAATTTCAGGTGGCATGCATCCACACCTCATGGGTCACACAAACTTGATGTTCCATGAAGCGGCCTACATAAAAAGCGATAATTTAGGTATCTTACCGGAACTAAGGTAGAATAGAAATATGAAGTCAGCTATTGACCTGAGACATGCTTAGGGAAATGTGCCATCAACATTTCGCCACGTAATTATAAAAATAAGTAGCCAGGAGGTAAATGCTTCTGGATTGTGAAGGCACGAAAGATGTCTTTTGGGCAACCTCCCTCTCAATACAAAACTGCTGCTACATTATGAAAGTTGATGCAATACGGTCATGAATGTACAGCTTCCATAAATTTGAACGGTGTGCACGCTTGTATTACTCAATCTTCTGAATACCTCCGTGGCAATTTGTATTTCCACAACTAACGCAGAGCCGTTTCTCCGTCGTCGCTACTCGACTGAGCTCGACACTCCTCAGCCAGGTGTTGTAAACCAGCCTGCCCACCCGTAAGTGTGATGTCTGCGCGCTGTGATACTGACGCTGTGTTTTCCTCTGCAGAACAAGCCACTCCGGAAAACTGCTAGGACTGGCGTTAGGGAGCATGTTTTCCAGAGGTGAACAGCAGTATCTATCGCGGACATTATGCGCCTGCAAGATTGTTCTCTCAGAACAGCGATAATTATTCACGTTTCCATACCACCAAGCATTGAAAAATAATGCAACAATGGGCGAGGCTTACTGAAGCAGTGTAGTAGACCCGTCCGAGTTGCAAGCAATCAGGCGTCTTGCTGACTGACAAAATCTCTCATTTAAACTTGAAGAAATCGAATTATAAAATCCAGCTCTAGTAAGTGATCAAGCGAGTGTTGCTTAGGCAAAACTAAAACGCAGGTTTCAGTGGTTTTCGGTCCTACATCCCGACATCATGAAAATCCAGACTACATGGCCAGCAACGTCCTACATCCCGACATCATGAAAATCCCGACTACGTGGCCAGCACGGTCCTACCTCCCGACATCATGAAAATCCCGACTACATGGCCAGCACGGTCCTACACCCCGACATCATGAAAATCCCGACTACGTGGCCAGCACGGTCCTACACCCCGACATCATGAAAATCCCGACTGCATGGCCAGCACGGTCCTACACCCCGACATCATGAAAATCCCGACTACGTGGCCAGCACGGTCCTACACCCCGACATCATGAAAATCCCGACTACATGACCAGCACGGTCCTACACCCCGACATCATGAAAATCCCGACTACATGGCCAGCACGGTTCTACACCCCGACATCATGAAAATCCAGACTACATGGCCAGCAACGTCCCACATCCCAACATCCTAAAAATCAACTACTACCATCACAAGGAATTTACATGTCTTACCATTACACACGTCACACCGTCGGACAATGACCTATACCTCGCTGTAAACATAAACATCCAAAATCGAAATCAAAAGAATTATGTCTGGTTAGTTAGTTATTTGGGCTTTAGGACGCATCGACCAGACTTGATCATTGAAGTCACCAGATGACCGCCTGGTCGCCTTGACCAGGCTTGGGACGAGTGATTCTCAACAAGGACGTCGTCAATAAATCCACAATGCAGAGAACGCCCGACATCGTGTTACTGTGGATGTGGAGAAGCAAGCACGCTAGGTTCTTTAAAACAAACCACAGGGTTTCACGTCCCGTCTCCGGGAACAAGGATTGCTCTCGTTTTATCCAATGTTATATTGCCATCTACTTTTGATTCCAAAGCGTAACACTGGTGAAAAGTGGGTTTGCCACACTGTCACGACCTCTGCCACTGCACAGCAGGTGCACAGACGGTCCGGTGGTTATTGGTTTTTACGACACGTCGACCGTTGAGTCATGTAGCGTCGCCAATCTCTCACGCTGATTGGTCGCGGGCGAAGAGTAGCGACAGGTGAGACTCGAACCCACAACCTTTCGATTGTGAGACGAGCATCTTACCCCTAGACCACTCGTCCCCTGCACAGACGGTCCAACGGCAAGGTGTGTTAGCCACACTGTCACGACCTCTGCCACTGCACGGCAGGTGCACAGACGGTCCAACGGCAGGCGGCCGAGGCTCGCCGTAGCTGGCTGCTGCGAACATGAGAGCAAACCTGTCGCACGACGTTACACGGAGCTGAGCCTGTGCCGTCGCACCACTTCTCAAGACTGTCCACCCCCTCGTGCATCTATCAGGCGGCGATGATCGGATAACATGTCTGACCGGGGAGGGAGGGTGGCTCCCTGGTGGGCGACAGAAGTGTCGATCGGCGGGCCGGGGCGCACATAAATGTGCTGGCCGTGTCAGAGCCCAGGCTTATCTGCGCCGGCGTGATCGGCCGCACAATGCTGGGCGGACACGGTGTGCTCACAGTCGGCGCCCCCCAGCCGACCTGATCCGCCCGCCTCCAGATTCGCCCGTCCACGGCTGTCGCTCCCTCGTGCCCCACTACATAAGTGTCCCGGGATTTGGGTGCGAGATGGCACCCAGCAAAAAACCCTATC
This sequence comes from Ashinkailepas kermadecensis, assembly GCA_034440615.1. Taxonomy (NCBI): domain Eukaryota; kingdom Metazoa; phylum Arthropoda; class Thecostraca; family Neolepadidae; genus Ashinkailepas; species Ashinkailepas kermadecensis. The sequence goes on from JAOTOM010003242.1 coordinate 123,278, forward strand.
GCATCCCTAGCTTCATTAATACGTCCCACTCCCCTCTTCTGCTGCGAGATATAAAAACAATGTCCATGACATTGTTTTTAAAACAATCTTATACAGTTCTCAAAAAGTAGTAGATGGGGTGAAAAATGTGTCTGTGGAGTCCATTTGGCTTGATGTTGCTGTGGGAAAAGGCAACAACAATAAACTGAGGATAGGAGCTTTGTATCGATCAGGAACCTTGCCACATTCTCAGCAACTGGAGCTTGATAAGGTGATTTGTGAGGAAATCAGTAGAAACTTTCAGAGGAAATGCCTTATTCTTGGTGACTTTAATCTAAAAGGATATGAAAATGTTGGTGTTGGCTCCCCATCATGTAAACTGTTTAGGAAATGCCTTGAAGAGGACTTGTTCTTACACCAGTTTGTAATGGAACCAACCAGGCAGGGCTCATTCTTGGACCTTGTCTTCTCAGATTTAAGTGATTTAGTTCAAGACTTGACTGTAGGAGAAACTCTGGGAAGAAGTGACCATAACATAGTGAGATTCAAGGCACAGGTATCAGGGACAATCAAGGATAATTTGGCAAAGATTCCAAATTTTAACAGGGCAGACTTTGCCTGCATGAGAGAGGCTTTAAGTGCCATAAAATGGGAAGAAGAATTATTTGATTTAAATTGAATAATTCTTTTGTTTTTTGCCTGTGAAATGTGGGAAAAGTTCAAATCCTACTTGAGGGAAATTCAGATTAGACATGTCCCCCAAAAGCAAAGGCGCAAAAGAAGGGTAGGAAAGCCAGCATGGCTTACACCAGATGTGATGAAAGCAATTAAGGCTAAGAAAGGTGCATTTAGAGTATTTAAGGAGGCTCCAAATATCGTAAATCTAAGGTCGTATCAAAAATCTAGAGACGCTGTGAAGCAGAAAATCAGAGCAGCAAAGCGAGCAAAAGAATTGGATTTGGCTAGGAACTGTAATGGGGACAGTAAAAAGTTCTTTAGTTTCTACAAGCTAAGTAAAGTTTCAAGCACAATTGGTCCACTAGATGTAAATGGGACTATATTGAGTGAGGATAGTGAGATGGTTGAGGAGCTGAGCAAGCAGTTTAAATCAGTGTTTACAGTGGAGGATGTGACTAATCTGCCAACCGTGAACCACAGTTCAGTGACAGGTGATCAGATACACGATGTTGATTTCATTGATAGTGATATTGTTTTCAATCATATCAGAAAAATAAAGACAAACAAGGCAGCAGGACCCGATGGAATTTATGCTAGGGTATTGCGGGAAGCTGAAAAGGAAGTGGCAATTCCACTTAGTATAATATTTTGTAGATCAGTTTCGCAAAATGAAATTCCAACAGATTGGAAAAGGGCAAATGTAGTTCCTATTTTCAAGAAAGGAGAAAGAGGGAAAGTTGAAAACTATAGGCCAGTAAGCCTCACATCCCTAGTCTGCAAGGTACTCGAATCAATTATCAAGGGTAGAATAGTTAGTTTTCTGGAAGGAAACAGATTGATTCAAGATACTCAACATGGGTTTAGAAAAGGGCGATCGTGCCTCACAAATCTCTTGGACTTTTTGAATTTTGCTACAGAACAATTTGATCAGGGAAATCAGGTTGATGTAGCATATCTTGACTTTAGTAAGGCCTTTGACAAGGTACCCCATAAACGGTTAATGATGCAGCTTCAGGTCCATGGTATTGCAGGTAGCATCCTAAAATGGATAGAGTTGTGGCTTTCAGATAGACAGCAGAGAGTGATGCTAAATGGTACAAAGTCATCACGGCAAAATGTTCTTAGTAGAGTCCCCCAGGGGTCGGTACTGGCGCCACTATTGTTCATTATATATGTGAATAGCATGGAATGTGGCCTAAGCAGTAAGGTTTTGAAATTTGCGGATGATTTGAAGATCTTTAGGGCAATAACAGGGCAAAATGAGCAGGTTTTTCCGCAGAAAGACTTAGACGAGCTAGTGAAGTGGTCCGAAAAATGGCAAATGAAGTTTAATTTTGATAAGTGCAAAGTCATGCATGTAGGTAGGCAGCATATGAAGGCTCCATACTTGATGGGTGGCCAAGTAGTATCTGTGACTCAGCAGGAGAAGGACTTAGGTGTTATTTTGAACACAAAATTGGGGGCATCAGAACAGACCAAAGAAGCCAGGAAGAAGGCACTAAGAATGCTTGGGGCAATACAGAGGAATGTGTCATACAAAAGTGAAGAGGTCATCAGGAAGCTTTACTGTGCATATGTCAGGCCACATTTGGAATACTGTGTCCAAGCTTGGTCCCCTAGTTATGAGAAAGATTGTTGGCTTTTAGAGAGAGTACAAAAGAGGGCAACAAAAATGGTTAATGGTATAGGCAACCTGGAATATGAGGAAAGACTGAAGAAATTGAACATGTTTTCACTTAGATATAGGCTGAGAGGAGATCTCATCGAGGTTTTTAAATTTGTTCATGGTCAGGAACAGGGATATCTCAGGGAAATGTTTGAATTTAACAGAAATGATGCAATTAAAGGTCATCAATTCAAAATTAAAGTTAATCACAGCAGGACAAGGTTAAGACAGTCTTTCTTCACCAACAGGGTAGTAGAACACTGGAACCAGCTGCCAGGAACCATTGTCAGTAGCAACACACTGAACATCTTTAAAAACGGCATAGACAATCATTATAAGAATAGGGGGGATTGTTTTGTCTGTATGCCAGGGAAGGTTGATCGACAGGGAGGAGTGGGAGTTGGGAGGAGTTTGTAATTGTTGACTGTGTTATGAAATAGCAAGTGAGTCTCTTATTAAGTCTAAATGCTTTATAACTTTATATAGGGTGTACCTAGCAGTGGATTCAGCACCTTCCTTCGGGATGTGATACTGATGAGATTGTCTATGGTAGCACAATGGGTATGATGGGAGGAGTTTATAATTGTTGAGTGTATTATGCAATAGCAAGTGAGTCTCTTATTAAGTCTGAACGCTTTATGAATTTCTGTGGGATGTGCCTAGCAGTGGATTCGGCACCTTCCTTCGGGATGTGATGCTGATGAGGTTGTCTATGGTGGCACGATGGGTGTGATGGGAGGAGCTTGTGATTATTGAGGGTGTTAGGCGGTAGCAAGTGAGTGGTGTTAGATGGGCTGGGATATATAGCTTCCTTGGAACTTGGGATAAGGGATTGATTGGGGTGGGAGTATGTACATTCTAGTACCTTTTCTAGATAGGCTTAACCCAGATGGGCCCCTGTGGCTCTTATTAAGCATTGATACTTTATGACTTTATGACTTTATGACTTTAGGACATCGTATCTTTATGATAGTAAGACAGAAAAATTACTACATAAAGCATACGAACACAAAATAGTTCTTTGAATGGCAGCTATATACAACGAAATACAATTAATTGAATACAATAATGTCAACATTTGACCTTGAGAAGTCCGCCACGTTTCATTGTAAGATTGACATTTAAGTCAAAATATACTAGCTGTTGATATGCTACTGCGCACCTTGGACTTTTTGGTTTACTTTCCAACAAAAATGAAATATTTCAGTAAAAATATAGTATGCTATCAGTTTTAGTAAGACATTGTGTTTTGTAGGGTAAGCCCGCCCACAGGGTGATACCGCACACAGGGTAATACCGCCCATGCATTTACCGAAGCTGTTCTCACCCATTTAAATACATACGATCATTCCCGAGAGGCTCATTTGATACAACGAAGGCTTGGACGGCTATTCGCAAATTACGAGTCGTCTTAGGTAAAATATGGCATATTTAGCAGCATGAAGCACTGGATGGTTCATGAAATTCGTAGATGGTGCCAATTCACTTCTTACAGGAAGTGGATAAAGCCATTATATTTAGCCATAGTTCCATAGTGTTAAACAACTGTTGTTTACTTACACTATGATTTAGCTCTTACCTATGCCAGCAGTGAAATACTGTTATTGTGCTAATGTATTAACTCTCGCCGCACCGGGGGAGGCTCTCCAGAGACGCCCAATAATTCATGTTTTTTCGGGATAGATGCAGAATAAGTAGACACGGAGACACGAAACTTATGTATTTTCTTATACATATCTTTTGTTTATCTCGTTGGTTATTGGTTTTGCGACACGTCGACCGTTGAGTCATGTAGCGTCGCTAATCTCTCACGCCGATTGGTCGCGGGCGAAGAGTAGCGACAGGTGAGACTCGAACCCACAATCTTTCGATTGTGAGACGAGCATCTTACCCATAGACCACTCGTCCCCTCTTTTGCATATCTGTGACAAATTTCAGACCAAGAACGTCGGCTGTTGACCTGTGACGGGTCAGAGAGGGAAATGTTCCGAAGTCTTCGAAGTGCTGTCATTCGGAGTAGTTGCAACATATCAACATCAAACTCAGACCATACTGTTCCTTCATCAAGGTCAACAACTCTGCTCTCTCCAAATTTTAATGAAAGTCAATGTTACTGGCCTCAGGTTCTGTCAATGTCTGCGTCTTGTACAGCATCGAGTGAGAAAATTGAACTCAAGGTAATTGTTAACGCCGTGAATCATAAAAAGCAGGTAATACTCGTTTCGGGGATGCCACTTCCTCTGATGGGCGCCACTGTGAAAGTCCCCTCCAGTGACTTTCACAGTGGCGCCCATCCGAGGAAGTGGCATCCCTCCAAACGAATGCACAGACTTTGGCTGAAAATTCGTTCAGCTGGGGAGGGTGGGTGGGTGCACTGGTGTACACTGAATGGTTGGTTGGTTGGTTATTGGTTTTACGACACGTCGACCGTTGAGTCATGTAGTGTCGTCAATCTCTCACGCCGATTGGTCGCGGGCGAAGAGTAGCTACAGGCGAGACTCGAACCCACAACCTTTCGATTGTGAGACGAACATCTTACCACGAGACCACTAGTCCCCTTGTACACTGAATGGGAGTCCATTCCTCCCAGGAGGCGATTTTCCTCTCAGATCACCTATTCCTCTGGGAGGGGCGTCTTTGTCTGAAAAAATCCGCTAAGCGGGCGGGGTGGTGCATTGGAGCCACCCGGAGGGGTTCCTGACTATTGCGAAGTAAAATGGCGAAAGTAGGATAATTTTGCGATCTTGTAGCCCATTTGTCATGGGACTGGGTCCCTTAATTCGATGTCAAACTTCCGATTTTTCTGATGTTTTGTCGGCAGATTTTTAAAGAAAAAGGACATTGTTAGATTTTTTTTTTTTTTTAATATCAGAGAGCGGAAACATGGCTTCGCCTTCGCGACACTCACTACTCTTCCCTGAGTGCCACCTGTTTCGAAAATTGTCATCTTCAATAGCTCATCACAGATTTCCAGGCGTTTGACCCCACTGAATCGGCGACGTTTCCACGTGTCATGTCTTAGATCAAGCCTACGTTTGCGCAAAATTCATATCGAAGCAAAAAACGAATGTTTTACGACCAGAGTTGGAAACTGCGGCAAAGGCTGGCGACTGGCTGCAGCCGGATACTGACCTGTTCGGCAAGAAATAGAGAGAAAATGCTGCAAGTACTTCAAAATATCAAGGATGTAACTACGCCATGCCATTTACCGTGTCCTTCTAGCATGCTTAGAACATAAGTTGGTGGGGAGGGGGTCAAATTTGCCCCCGCCTCGTTCCACACCACGTGGAGTAGAAAACCATTCCGGTACGACGAGAGCCAAGGGATCTGTGTCGCGCTTCATGCTGTTTTCATGATGGATGAGGGTAGTGGCAGATCACTTGCAGGACTTTTGGGTCTGCAGTTGCTCAGCACGGTGTCACGAGTTGGTCGCTCAACGTGCTTCTATACTGGTGCTCCTGTGCAAAGTACAATAGTTACATTTCCGTGTCGTTCCTGTCAGTGATTGCTGCACTATTGTTTTGATGCATATCCAACATGGCGCTGCATATACGATCGAATTGAGTGTTGCAGTCATTGACGACAACAACTTGAGATCTGTTGTAATTCCTGGTGTAGTGCTGTCCATATATAAAACCTCCCGGAGGCCCAGCCGATAACAGCGCGGTTGACACCATCTTGGTACCCGTCTCGGCACACACCAGAGCCAGGGGCGGGATGGCCCAGTAGTTAAGGTATTAAGCTCTGGGTACCAAAGGTTCCGGGTTCAACACTCGCACCGCTCGGGACATTTCCATATCCCGCGGCCCACCGGCGAAGAAGTGTGGGCGGCGCCATTAGCCGTGAATGTGCATAAAGTGTGTCGTGAATCACCAAATAAGCAAATAAATAAACAAACACTTGAGCCATTCACGTAGCGGCCAGACTTGGTCAGCCTCCTGCATACGTTGGTGGTGAAACCCGTGTCCCCCACTGAAGCCGTCACGGCCACGAAGGGCTGTCGGCTCTGCACGCTCAGCTGAGTCGTAACTTCTCGAAGCATCCTCCAGTTTCGGTCGGGCCATTTCGAGCTCTACCTCGTTTTCTACGTCCACAAATGCATCGTCAATGCATCTGCAGTAAATGCGAATGAATCAAATAATATGCCAATACAAATAAATCATAAGCAAAGCAAATGATAGTAAATGCGAACGAGCGGGGTGCTATGCTTCCTGTGTTACCAGTCATCTACTACCAAAGTCCGAAAACGTCGTCCATCATGGCGAAAAACAGCATGTAACGCAATACTGATAAGCAGACGCATCACGATGCATCTACACTCCACAGTCTGAGGGCCAGAAGCACGCTACCAAAACAACCATAATGCCACACTAACATGTGACATCACAGTAGGTAACGCCTGTATCATAACCAAATGCAGTAAGAGACTTGCAATACTAGAGACTGTGCACATAAGATGTGCCTCCCCGGTGATAGACGTAGGTATTATTTAGACATTTACGTAGCTAACGCAACTGACACACACTGCATGTCCGCGCAGTCACGTGGTGTGGTAACACAATTAGCTATACACGAATGGCATCGCAAGTAGATGAGCCGCTTTCTCCTACCACGTCCAATAAATGGCTACCTTAAGGTGTCATCGGACGTAGATGAGCCGATATGCAAAACCCTACTTGCATGAGGTGGTCTTGCATGACCACCTCATGTAGAATGTGTAAAGAGACATTGCACTGTCTTTTGCTCCGGCCGCTCCGACGGCCGGCCCCGGCAGTCACCCGACCTGCCCGGCAGCATGGCACGCAGCCGCGACGTGACAGACACACGAGAGCAGCCGAGGCAAACAGGAGTCTGAAGCCGAGCCGTCTGGACCAAATCGTTCGATAAGCGCCCATGAGGCGCAACGGTGCGTCCACGAACCAAACAGGATCCAGAACCTGAGCCAGCTGGGACAAATCGTCCCAAGACGAGCCGCCCGATAGACGAAATGGCGCGTCCAGGGCAACGCGCATGACAGGAAAGGGCAGTCTTTGCCGACATGGACGGTGCATGAGAAGGGAAAAACAGTTGCGGCGCAACCAAAACAGCACCCCCCCCCATCTGTCGCAACGAAGAACGTGATAAAAATAATGTGTATCCGAGCACAGAATGTGTCGGCCTGTCTGGGTGGAGAACTGAGCAGGCGCGGCTACAGTTCCCGCGTCATATAAATATGTCACCCTGGGAAAGCTGCCCAGAAAAACATCGACCGGCAACGGGCGCCCGGGATGAAAAAAAAAGAATACGAGCAAATTGGAGAAGAGTGAACCGGGAACGGGGCGGAGCGACGGCAAGCGAGAGACATCGAGGCGCAAGGATGAAGAGGCACTGTCTCGGATGGGCAGCGGTGGAGAGAAGACGGCAACTGTCGGGTGGAAGAGTGGGCAGGAGACGAGGAAACGAGCCGGGACCACCAGCCACCCACCATCACCATGTAAGTGTTGCCTGGCTAAGTGGCATGGAACATCACCAGTCACCACCTCCTCCCCAGCTCCTCTGCAAACCCGGGACTTCCCGCAAGGAGGGGCCGTACTAATGGCCAATGGGAGGACAGTCTACAGAGAGGGGACAAGACGCCATCGGACCTGTAGCCTGCTGGGAATGGAAGGGAGCTATATTTATCATTTATATATATATATATATATATATATATATATATATATATATATATATATATATATATATATTCGAATGATTGGAGCGCATGTTTTCTTTTATGCATACAGAACTGAATGCGTTCTCTGCATTTATCTTCTTCTTATTCAATCCTTCTATAAATCATCGAACGCATGATCTATGGCTATCAGTAAGAGTATATAACATATATCAAAGCGGAGTAATAACTAACACGGCATTGGAATTATACGGGAATTAACAGCCGTGTTAATCATTGCACCGCTTGGAGATATTCTATATAATCTTACTGATAAACACAGATCATGCCTTCGAAGACAAGAAAGCTTGAATAAGAAAATAATTAATGAAGAGAACGCTGTCGCATTCAATTATATATATATATATATATATATATATATATATATATATATATATATATATATATATTATATTGTATACATTATATATATGCATGCATCCATCCGTCCCTCAATCTATCCTTCCAATAGGCCCCCTACCGACTTGTCGAAGCTGGGAGAGGCAGCTGAACGAGAAGGTGGATACGGCCAGGGCATTTGAAAGTTCCGGTGCTCGATTCAGTCATAATAGGTCCCATATGTTAATTGTGTTTCCTGGCCTTTGGTTCTTGTTCTTTTTTACATCTCCGGTTCTGGTTTAAAAAACACAGTTAAAAGTACGGTAATTGATACATTCTTACACAACGCATCACTTTCGCTGAGTAATGTTTGCTATTTGGCAAACATCGATGACCTTGACTATAATTCATGGTTTTAGTTTCATTGAGTATTTAGGTCATGCAATGCAATTTGTGTACTGCTGGGGACATGGAAATTCGAAAATATACCACACAAATAAGGGCATCAACAGGTCTCGTGCCCTTTGTGTCCTTTATCGCGCTCCTCCCGCCACAACCTGTGCATCTCCGGTCACTTGACGGAAGTCAAACAAATTGGACAGAGACTTGCAAATCTTCAGCATGCAAATAAAGACAAAAATGTGGCTATCAAAACATATATGTTACAAACATATTTCACATCGGTCCAAAATGGAACAGAAATGGCAGTGACATAAGGTTACTGACCTGACCTCTAACTAAAATCCCAAAGATACGTGTTCGTAGCACTGCAAATTTGTAGTCATGTAATAGGTTTCATTTGAATATATTTCAAATGTATGAGATATCGATCCTTAACAAAAATGACACAACTTGTTATAGTTTAAGGACCCAGGACAAGGCTCGATCTGTACTTTGTGATCTTGGATGTGGAGTGGAAAATTTGCTGGTAACAAATTGTGGAGGATATTTTTTTCCTTTCAAATCTGTGACATGAGAATTTCAGTTTGTACCTTACAGTAAATCTTGAGGACTTGATCACAGAGCAGTTCACTGTCAAACAGCGCTATCCGACATCCAAATGAGAAAAATGAGAAAATCATTTTCTGGAGAAATGTTTTGGATGCTAAAAACCTAGAAACAGCCCATTTTGCCGATCCAAACCCCGGACGACCTTAACCTTGGCTCTATATTTTAGTTTCATGGGGTAACTTAATTCGTACAATGATACAACTTTGATACTACTTAGGCCATGAAAACGCGAAATAAACCATAAAAGAATGTCTAAATAGACCTAGCCCACTTTGCCTGCTTTATCTTCACCTGACCTCGGGTCACTTAAAAGAGGCCAAGCAAATTGTATTAGGAACTCCTGATGCTTTTGCATGCATACCAAAGTACAAAATGCTGTTAGAACATACATATTACAAAACTAAGAAAACTGGCACAAAATGGGACAAAAATGGCCGTGGCCTTCGGTCACTGACTTGACGTGAAACAAAATCCGAGATATACGTATTAGGCATTGCCAAATTGTACTCACGTTGCCACATCTCCAGGTGACTATGTCGCCTAATTTCGTTCCGGAATCTACGGAACACCTGCACTCCAACGGGCTCTAGGTGTTTGGCGATAGTAATAGCCGGTTTTGAGTACATAATTGTTATAAACTTCGTGATTTTTCTTTTCTTTCCATTGCCGCTCCTCTTTTCGTCTGCTCTTCTTTTCTTCAACTTCAACTGTTTTAGGCTGATAAGCAAGTATCGCTACAAATATAAAAAGCTATCAGAAAAAATGCATGGCAATACCACTCTCGACCGGGTCGTGAGATGAATAGAAGTGGACGTGGCCCTCCATGTTTGTTGGTTTTCTGTGCACTTTGTATTTGATGCATCCTGCAGTCTTCATAATGCATGTATCTAAAAATGTAAAGTTCCCTTCATTTCCGAATTCCATCGTGAACTGCATTTGTAGCTCCACATGGTTGAACATATTCATCTTTTCTACGATTTATTGATTTTGACACTGCTGCCGGGACGTCATCCACGTGTTCTATCAAAATGGCTAGGCTTCAAATGATTTATAAATAGTGGTTCAACTCCAGTACTTCAGTAATATTAACAGTACGCTACTGGGCTTAGAGGTGAGCCCATTGCTAAGCTCCTATGTTGTGCATACCTCCGTTGAAGCGTAATGAAACGAACTTCACGCACAGCGGGAAAAGCGCGATGAAATGTGCTTTTGGCGGGGGAAAATTCAACAAATCATCTGTCATGTATATGTCATATAATCATCGTATATGTATATGCTTCATTTTGTCTGCATGTTTTCCAAGAGATTTGATGATTTGTTGAATTTTCCCCACCAAAAGCACATTTCATATATATATATATATATATATATATATATATATATATATATATATATATATATATATATGTATATATATATGTATATATGTATATATATATATGAATATACATGAATATAGACAAATAATTCAACAAAGTGTAGCACTTACCATCCAAAACATCACCAAATCCGTAATTTACCACAAAAACAATAAAATCAATAATCTCGTCCTGGAGATCAACCTCTCCGTCAACTCGAACTCCCTGAAACGAGCATACGTTGTCTTCAGATGTTCATGCTCAACTGATGATTGTATGCTTCAAATAAAAAATTTGACTGCGCGCTGGAGTCACTACAACATCCTTGTCTCGTAAAATAAATATATATACATATATATATATACATATATATATATATATATATATATATATATACATATATATATATACACATATAAATATATATATATATATATATATATATATATATATATATATATATATATATTTATTTAGAGACAAGGATGTTATAGTATCATATATAAATTTTTTATATACACAATACAATCTTCAGTTGAGCATATATATCTGAATACATATATATGTTCGATACAGGCAATTAAATATATATACATATTGATATTTAATATATATGTATAAATATATATATATATATATTTGATGGTAAGTGCTACACTTTGCTGAATATATTTGTCTGAGACCGGTCCGTCGGTCCTGACTGTGCTCATCTAGTTCCGATAGAACACGGAATCCTGTTTGTTTGTTGTTTGTTCTTGTTCGTGTGTTAGGTGTCGGTTCCTGTCTTGGAACATTCATACCAATACTCAAAACAGTTGCTTTTCAACCAAAGCTTACAAAAAGCCAGCTAGCGTAGGGAATCGTTTAAATACCCAGAGTGCATGTCCCACCCGATATGGGACGAGCGCCATACAATCTGTCTTCATGAGAGCGTCCAAGTGCTCTGATGACTGGACTGCACTGCACCAGGAACTGAACCACCTGAAACAAGTCCTCGTGAACAATGGGTATGCCGCAGATGCGTGGGCCAAGAAACTGTGCATTCACGGACAGACACCTTAACAGCGACCGAACAAGGACTAACCAACAAAACATCATTCCGTTGTTCTACGAGATACAGATGAGCACAACCTGTAGGACAGAAGAACCTGCTCTCAGATAAATAATTGGACAAACACCTTCCAGCCTAAATTACATCACCAAGCTCGTAATTTACTACAAAAACGACAAAATCAGTAATCTCGTCCTGGAGAACAACCTCTCCGTCAGCACGAACTCCCTGCCTAAACCGGCAAGCAAGTTCGTCGGTCATGCTCAATTCTTTTTTGGATACGGTGAATACGGCATTAATGACGACGTGTCCATGTTCTGATCTGATGTTGAATATACTGTTCCGCTCACTGTTTTAACACTCGCACCAGGATGGAGGATTTCTTGCATAGTGTCCATGCAACTATGTCTCGTAGTTGTTAGAATATGTGTTAGCCACAGAACTGATGATTCTCACCCCAATCCCGAATGCGTTCTATCCTAATATTAAGATGCACTTGAGTGTAAACCTTGTAAACTGTAATAATTTGCACGATTTTCTGAAGATGCAATATGGTTCCCAAACGTCAAGAACGATCTGAATGCACTGATATATGTTGACCTTTAGAAACTTGATTTTTCCCCTTGGAATCACAGAGCAAAGAACTGCTAGAACACTCGAAGAACTAAAGAAAACTTTCAATAAATGCCGGCATGCCATGATCTTTAAACGTAGATACGCACACGCACGCACGCATACGCGCACGCGAGCACACACGCGCACACACGCGCACGCACACGCACGCACGCACGCGCAGGTAGGCGTATGCGCACGCGCGCAAACGCACACACAATGTTCCACAAAGGCCTAGTGTGAACTTTAAAGGGAATGCATGATCTTCTTCGCTCGCAAATTGTTTATAGTGATATGGTGTTATTATGAAGCGCACATCTGAAAAATGTTGCTTCGTACTGTATATTGTTAATAGCCATATTGAGAAGAAAAAAAGGAAAAAAACATTTCTATATTATTGTACCGTGTACTGCACCATCGAGGAACCGTTATATGGTGATGCCCAACATTAGAGTTGGTCTTGAGGATCGTTTATTTCCGTGAATTTGTGGCACCTGAGACATCACCCAACGGTTCTCTGGGTTGACGTTGAACGGCTCTGCTTCGAGACTGCGTTCGATGGTAAGGAGGACGTCTGATTCCTCCGTTTATCCTTTTTTTATGCTCCTTGCTGCATTGTCTAAATTGTTCTCCTTTCTCTTCTTAATCCGACTATCTATATCGAGATTGTCTCCTCCTTTGCGCCTCTGCCGTTGCTAGGGGCAACCGACCGACATTGGCGCCAAGCATCGCCGTCATCTGGCACGGGCATCAGCTTCATATTGGATAAAGCAGCCTACTGAAGGCAAGATTAGTGCGCAAGAAACACAACGTTGAGAGAGATGTTGGGATTTTTAGCTAATGTCGGTTCCAGTGAACGGCTTTTCGGTACTCTTCTCCTACATTAAGGGTGGCCCATCAGGACGATTATTGTTCTTTTCTTCTTTTCTAAGCGAACATCTAATGAAGGTGGTGTAGTCAAGATTGTGGACGTGGTGTAGCCATGATCAATATACTGGACGATATCACCAGCCGTGAAGTCAAGTGATGAAATTGTGGCCTTCACATTGGCCACTGCAGCATTCAGGTACGTTGTGTGAGTATTGAGCTGTGTGTTGTAAACGAAGCACACGTTTACGGCGCATATCATGCGTGAAGCGCATAGTGAAATGACTGCAATTGAAATATTGTTCGATGCAAGATACCCTTAATTGCAGGACCCCAAGGTGGGTCCTCCAGTCCTCCAAAACAGCATCCCAGTTATTTGTATAATGTAAACAGCTATTACGTTCATTACACAATGCAATCGTTCTGGAAGCATTTCATAACATTCCGTCATGCGCTCACCCTCCCCCCAACAACTTGTCTTCCAAGCTGGACAGAAAGACGCGGTAAACGGAATGGTATACCTCCATCTGGAACTTCATTATTACCGGGGACATTCTGTCTCCTTTTTTGGTCGATATTCCAGGTCAGGACCAATAGGACAATGTCGGAGCGTAGTCAGGGACTCGGCCTTCGCCGTGGTTCCCGGACTCTGGTCGGGAAACACATGCGATCTCGTGCCTCAGCGTCGATTGACTGCAAACTGAAGACAGCAACACCTTGCCCGTGCAAAGGTCAATGCTACGAATCAAGTCAAAGTCAAGTGCCATAAATATATGATGAGCCATTGGACGTGGCCACACGATCGTCCACGTCCACGATTGTCGAAACAGATCGTGCTCAGGGAAAGATGCTGAGTGACACCGATGCAATGTCAGATGCTCCCTCCCACTCCTTCAACTCTTCAAATTATTATGCGCAACCTGGCACATGTGACTGAGGATCAGCGCCCGCGTGGGAGGACGGGGTGGGTGATCTGGTGAAAGTTTAACCAGTTCTTGAAGCATGTAAATAAAATCCATCGACGAACTGGAATGCAATCTGTCTTGCCCCACGAGTTGTAATTAACGAAGTATATATTCCATATTCATAAAACTGGTCAGTTGTACGAAAATCCTACGTGCTCAATTTGGCATCGACTGGTTTCATCTTCATAATAGTGTTACTATATATTAATAAATAATATATTAACCACTATAAATATATGTGGTGAAATAAATGTGTCGATATCATATAAAGTGTCCAACGAGTCATTCAAAAACACAACACATAACGATACTAAAATCGCATGTAATCTTAATTATAAATCAAATGTTTCGGTTAATTTAGCAACCAGCTTCCATTCTTGGGTCGTATTCCAGCAAGTGGCCATATGTTAAACCTGTAATTCTTGTGAGGCGACCTGACATTTGAAGTAATAATATTAACACATGCTGAAACAGCACCAGCTTCCAAAATAAAATAAAAGAACTGGTATCTAATACAATTAGGTGAGAGAATACAACGTGCTGCACAGACTACATGTTATCATACTGCGGGGTTTCGCTGATAATAATATAAATTTGCCAAGTCAAAACGTTAACGTACCCAAACTCAAGTTATGCCCTGGGCACTTACGGAGATAAGCAGGCAGGTACCACTCACGAATTGCTACGCTGCACTGGTTTGATGTTGAACCTTTTTCTACGACGAACACAACAAAAGTAAATGCCGTTTTCGTTAAGATAAATACCTGTGCCGTCCTCCGTAAAATATAGTTCAAGCGTGCTTAACGTGCAGTGAAGGTGGCAAGGATGAGCGATGCTAGGAAAATGAGTTCCATGCTTAAGGCTTCTAGTATTTGCCCCTATTTTATTTTCCCAGTGAGCCCTAACCTCCAATAACCAACCCAAAACACTTACTCATTTGAATGATTATTCAATATTCTTCTTTCTTTTCTTGTGCTCATAGCTCATAAGTGAAGCCATTGCCACACTGGATTTCGCACGAAGTGTGTAATCCACCGCCTTTACCTGGTTGGTTCCCTTTGAGAAGATAACCGGGTAAAGGCGTATCATTTTCGCTACTTAAATTTCGCTACCTTTAAGTATAAGCATGCCCTAAGTTCAAGCATTAATTGAACGATTGAGCATTGGCGAACGAACAGCCAGATCATACAGGGTGCACAATGGCCAGAAGTGCTCCTTGCGCAACGTGCTCTAGAATTTTGCTTGAAAGGCGTAATACCTTCTTTCAATTAATTAGTAACGTGGTCCGTACAAAACGATCGAGTGTTACGAAATACTTGAATGTTGGAGAGCATGGATAATCAATATGCAAGGAATACTACGACCAACTATTTACATGCCCAGGCCCTGTTTGCATGGCAAGGTACCGCCTTCGACCGGTGTCCTGGCAGGACCTGTACATCAAACATGACCCAACATTACTGCTATGGAGTGGCTAACCAAATAATATAAGTGGTTGGGTACTAGGCTTGAACATAAAAACATGTCCTTATGCAATCCTGGTTACTCCATATAAAATTAAAAGCTGATCATATGCAGACGACTTCAAATGTGGTATATCTTTCCCGTATTTTCGTTACTGCGTTGAAGTCCCCATTCGCGTAAAATAAGACAGAAATATAACACCATTGTCTGCACAACAACCAAGTTGACTCCGCGGTGTATTTCGAAGTTCCCAAATGACAGGAAAGTGCTGTTCTGAGGTACCATCGACCAAGGTTTCGCCGCGCTTATCGCCGAGCGTAGTTGCACGTAGTACAGTAACCATCAGCTGTGTCATCTAATACTTAACGCCACACGTCTTTGTTCATATCGCAGCCAGCTGACGGCGACTGTATTTTGTACCACACCTAGCAGTATGCACCGCAGGACCAGGCTCCACGCCGGCTCGTTGGCATAGCACCGGACACGCAATCCAGGTCCGCGGTTCGAATCCAGTTCGCCGAGACAATTATCGCTCCATTCAACGACACGCCTTCGTTTGCTGTTCAAGCGACGCGGCAAACCCCTTCCAAAAAAGCCTCCGAAGCTCATCATTAATATCATCGCATATGCAAATTTGTTCAATGCTCGTGAGAGGAACAAACGTGCGCGGCCACACTATGTACAGACCTGCGCGCCGAACACGGTCTCGCTGCTGTGGCGACGCACCAGGGCCCACTCGGCCTGCGAACCCTGCAGCAGGTTGGAAGCCATCGCCATCTCGCCGCAGGTGATGTCGGCGCCCAGCCGCCGACACAGCCGCCGGAACGGCAGGTTGCCGACGGTGGTGAGCGGCGCCAGGTACAGCTGGTCCTGCCACACCACCTGCGGCAGTCACGTCAATCGTCACCGGACCACAACGTCAGTCATCACCGGACCATCACGTCAGTCATTACTGAACCGTCACGTCAGTCGTCATCCAATCGTCACGTCAGTCGTCACCGATCCGTCGTTAGTCGTCACGGAACTGCCACGTCAGTCGTCATCAAACCGTCACGTCAGTCGTCATCAAACCATCACGTCAGTCATCACCAGAACGTCACGTCAGTCGTCACCGAACCGTCACATCGCCGTATCGGGCATCACACGTCCACACCACCACGACGTTATGCCAGCACACTAGGGGTTCTTATCGTGAACTATGGTGGGTTTTCAAGAGGGGTTTTCAGCACAGAAGATCATCACCATCATCAGCATGATCATGCCACGGATAATTTAAGTAACTGCGCGCCCAGATACACGTTAACGATTAGTCTGGATGGCCGTGGGGGTAGGGGCGATGGCCGCAACCACAAACAGATATGCAACAGACCATTGCAGCGCATGTCATCTCATAGCATCACAATGCGCCGTGGGCCAGATCTGCTAAGGAAACAACTTTCTATCGAAAGGATTATGCATTTTGGATTATAGACATAGCACACACCGGCCGCCTCATTGCCTGTACCGCAACATTGCCCACCTCATTACCTGTACTGCAGCATCGACCATCTCATTGCCTGTACTGCAACATCGGCCAGCTCATTACCTGTACTGCAACATCGGCCACCTCATTACTTGTACCGCAACATCGCCCACCTCATTACCTGTACTGCAGCATCGACCATCTCATTGCCTGTATTGCAACATCGGCCACCTCATTGCCTGTACCGCAACATCGGCCACCTCATTGCCTGTACTGCAACATCGGCCACCTCATTGCCCGTAATTCCCACGTGGTCGCAAATCCTGCAGTATGGAGCCTTTTTCTGCTGTGCCGGTGGCGTCCGTTTTGCGAAGTCAGTAATATTCGAACTGCTGTTGTGACACGTGTCGACGATCCATAGGGTCTCGACCAGTCACTTGTCCGGCAGTCGGCAGGTGCCACGCCTGGCGAAGGGCATGGATCGGCCAGTATGTCTGCTGTGCCGTATATGTCCGAGTACTTGGCGCGGACGGGATTCGGGTCTGGTTGCCTGGATCAGACATCCGGCACCTTACCGCTCATGGCGATCGGGACAAATCCCGTCGGCGCCAAAAGGCTCAAACAAATACCGCTCAGCAGAAATGTTGGTCAATACATGCTCTTCTGAGGGCAAGGAAGCTGGCCACGACCGGGGAAGCGAGCGTACCTCGCTCACATCCGGAGGCGCTGCTATTTGCATTGATGCAGGAGCCAGTCTGAAGTTCGTACCAAGTCGTCGGTGAAGCACCCGCACCGTCATAGAGTTGATGTCAGGGCTGCAGCATGCAGCTAGGAGTGTTGGTTTGCTACACCCATATTTGTCTAACATTCCGGGACTATGGCAAACTCCTGTGGCCTTTACTTACCACAGCTGACGTTTCGCACTATTTCACACTGTTCGCGTGACACTCACCACTTTTGTCCGCTTTTCAGACTATTCTCACCTTTTTCTTCTCGGACAGCCGCTGCCGCACAAGGTCAGTGTCGGAGACGGGACCCAGGTGTGTTGTCTCGGACGCGTCGACCATTCGCGGCTGTTCCAACCTCAGATGCTCCGGCACAGGCTCCAGCCTCACTGCTTCCTCTGCAACATGCAGTCTCCGAATTTCCTCTATCTCTGGTCTAGGAGTTTTATCTGCCCTGTTCACATCCTCCGGCTTCGTGGATTCTTCGTCCCCGGCCACGGCCTCGGGGGTCGGAGCTGCCTCGGTCCCGGCCACGACCTCCGGATTCGTAGCTACCTCAGCCCCGGCCACGACCTCCGGGGTCGGAGCTGCCTCGACCCCGGCCACGGCCTCCGGCTGCGTAGCTACCTCAGCCCCGGTCACGGACTGCGACGCCGGAGTTGGCTCGGCGCCGTTCACGGCCTCCGGCCCCTGAGCTGCCTCGGCCCCGGCCACGGCCTCCGGTGCCGAGGCTTGCTCAGCTGCGGCTGTGACCGGCTGGCTGTGACCCGCGCCGGCGCCGCTGCGCCCCCTGGCGCCGGCCGGCCGACGGTCGTGTCGAGACACGGCGGCGTTGGCCGCCGAGAAGTCGTACTTGCGCTTCCAGAGGCTGCGCTGCACCGGCTTGGCCAGCTGGTTGCGGCTGGGTCGCGACGTCTGGTAGGTCTGCCAGAGCGCCGCGTCACCGGCCAGACTGCGGTACGCCGCCGACGTGTGCGACGCGCCAAACCTGTCGTCCGGCGAGGGGTCAGAGCTGGCCGGCCACGGCTGACAGGTCACAGGTGAGGGGCCACGGCTAGATCACGGATGGAACGTCATACACGAAATGCCATGGACGACGACCGAGATCACGGGTGGAAGGTCACAGCTGAGAGATAAGAGGTGGGGGAACTTGGAGAGAAGCCGTGGGTATGTCAGGGGAGAAAGGTCAGTTGTGGTATGTGGGATGTGAGAGGCCAGGTCTCATGTTCTTCAAGGGTTGAGAGATGGACGGCAAAGGCCATGTGCATCACATCGGGGCGGGAGGGCAACGACGGGTGGTCAACACCGGGAAGTCGGTGGTGCGGACAGGGGCAAGCAAGGAGCACGAGGTAAGGATCAATAGGTCGGCGAGGGACGGTAAACGACAGGGGGAGGTATTTGTACAGTGAAATGGACAGGAATACCGTCAAAAGTATTCGCTGAATGTCGGTCCGCAGTGGAAGAGACCATGGGCGCCAGTGAGCCGACATGTGATCACTCCCGTGCGAGGTCTTCGGTCGGTAAAAATTCGCTGTCTCCCAACAAGACCAACAATAAATATATGTTCCGAAGTGTGGTAAGCAATTCAAAAGATGATCAATGTTGAGAACACAGCTTCAAGCTTTCGGTCAGTTCGTTCGGTTTGCGGCGATGCAAAAGCGAATATTGCAAGCATGATTGAATGGTTGACTCAGAGTTGAGCAAGTGCGTGAGCGAAAGCGTATACATGCGTATAAATAATATATATATATATATATATATATATATATATATATATATATATATATATATATATATATGTATGTGTGTGTGTGTGTGTGTGTGTGTGTGTGTGTGTGTGTGTGTGTGTGTGTGTGTGTGTGTGTGTGTGTGTGTGCGTGTGTGTGTGCGTGTGCGTGTGCGTGTGCGTGTGCGTGTGCGTGTGCGTGTGCGTGTGCGTGTGCGTGTGCGTGTGCGTGTGCGTGTGCGTGTGCGTGTGCGTGTGCGTGTGCGTGTGCGTTTACATGGTATATGTGCAGTACTGTCCTTAAATTTATATTTTGTAGAGTGAAGGGGGAGGAGGGTGATGTCAAAAGCTAACTGATGTATTTTTTAATGTGCAAATGTATATGGATAATGCCTATTTATTAGCTACTTTCTGACATTTCTTGATTGTTTGATGGTAGTAATGATGTCAGTAGTGTATCTGCTGCCTTTATCGGTCGGCAGCGCTGCTGCCAGAAGCTGTAAGCGCTGTTAAGGACGCAAATTTCACTCATACACTGAAGCAAAAAAGCAAAGATGACAGTGATGTAAAA